>OX377201.1:17110447-17226976 GCA_947396885.1 Heligmosomoides polygyrus polygyrus
ATACCTTTAACAAGGGTGGTTCAGGTAGATTCACCGATTTCGCTGGGCACTAGTTAAAAGTTCCGACTCCACCGACACGACTTCGGCCGAACGGTTGTAGCAACGGTGTGGGTGGTCTCCGACCGAATCGTAAAAAACGGATGTCAGATTCGTGATCAGCACTCCAAATAACCCCCCTAGACGAAGTTTCAGCGAAATTTTTTTTCGACCGAAGTCGTGTCGGAGGAGTGGGGACTTTTAACTAGTGCCTTTACTTTTTATTTATTATGTTCATTAAGTTCTGTTGATTTTCGATTTCATTTTTACTTTTTATTTTTGCTTTGCTTTGAATTTTTGACTTGCTTCACGTCATGAATAAAACATTTTATCTGAAGCACGTTTCCGTCTTCAAATAGACGTAAATGCAAGTCGCCATTAGCCGTTCGCTCAAAAATGTGCTAAAAATGAGAGTATAGGTCCTCACCGAATACAGATCACAAATGCAAAAAACCCATCAGCGGCGGGAACCGAACCAATGAACCCAATGCTTTGGACCGAGCACCCTACCACTGCTGACGGACCTGATAGCCGAACCGCTGATTTCCGCGCAATACTGCGCCCAACGCTGATTTAGCGCGCTTAACACATGGAAGACATCGCTGCTTCCGCCGGCCATAACTCGCTTAGGAGATCCATTTAGCAAATTTGGTCTACATATCTGTGATCATCGTCTCGAGCTCTTTCATGTGATATAGGTCTCATTCCGAAGTTCCATGGGAAGCTGACGGCATTCCCTGGTAAGCCACCAATCCGCTTGTGGCAGCGTAGCTTAAATCAGTACACATGGCACATAGCACGTGTGCACGCGCTGATTGCGCGCCTCCGAAGTAAACTTTGAGGGTCTCTAGCTGTTTGGGTTCAACGGCTCAGCAAAGAGGAAACATATTTCACTGAATTTTCGGATCCTTCTGCATTACCAAACTATAAAAATCGCTTCAAAATGTTTTCCTTACGTTGTCTGCTATGCAGGACACTACTCGCTGATTTAACGCTTAGTTAGAGGCGGACGATGCGGCTTCATAGGTGGGAGACGAAGTGTTCGACTTCCGTGCATTACTGG
Organism: Heligmosomoides polygyrus polygyrus; assembly: GCA_947396885.1. NCBI lineage: Eukaryota > Metazoa > Nematoda > Chromadorea > Rhabditida > Heligmosomidae > Heligmosomoides > Heligmosomoides polygyrus. The sequence continues at coordinate 17,111,547 of OX377201.1, forward strand.
ATTTTTGCATTTTGTGCAGAGTCTGCAGTCGCTCTCGATAGTACGAAATAGCACCACGTTTTCGCTTCAATGTCCTTAAGTCATAGAAAGCCTAAAAACATTGGATGAAAAGCGGTCAGTCAAAAGCAGGCAGAAGTGAATGAATCTCGACCGTGGCTCAGGGTGTGGCTAAGGAGCGCAATTGGTCGACTGCATCTACCGTATTCTGTTTGGCGAACTATTCTTTCTGCTGGTTCCAGCACTATTCGCCTCAGTGGTTTCAACTTTAGCGATTCATTCCTGTTGGTTCCAGTTTCCCTACAGTAAGCCAGAATGAGAGACATTTTACGAACGTCATCGAGACAGTTCGATTTGTTGAAGATCTGTCTGGAAGGTCTAGCGTCCACATTCTCTTTTAAATAGTCCTTTTTTACTAAAGTTCATTAAGTAATCTGCAAAGTCCAAAGTGGAAATGTGAATGCCAACGCTACCAATGAGTTGCTCATAACCCAGTAATGTCAAGTTCTTCCACAAGAGTATTCTTGGGGAAGCAAATAAAGAGTGCGTGATGGAGTAGCATCAGGCATGCGGGGATTAACTGTTATCCGGTTTCCTGGGATTTTGGCCTATCCGTTTTGTTGTTGTTTATCCGGCGATTTTAGGTCGGATAACGAACAACAAGCTAGATGATTCCTAAGTCTGAGGGTGGTGATAGGTGTACTATGTGGACGATCTTCACCATCATGAGAATGGTCATCAGAAGTCAATCAAATTGGAAGAGTTAGTTGAGACATTTGCTCACTTGGGAACTGGTTAGATAATTTTAAAGTTATCTTATTTCTTTCCTTCCATGTCGCTAAGCATATACCAACATCTGTGAGGCCTACTAACCAGGGAAGGGTCTCAGGCGTAGGTCTGAACGGGAAAATGGATAGTACTGCGAGAATCTCCACCCTTCATCTAGTAGAAAAAAATGTTTCGTTTTTGCTGAGTCCTTGAATCGAAAGACCTACGGGCCCACGAAGGCGGGGTACAGTAGCACACGCGGTGTTGTATGGGACGCGGCGAAAGGCTTCGCGGCAGGCGAGTCGGTTGCTCAGCAGGGTGCGGGGCTGCTTTAGAGGTGCTACACCTGATGTTCGGCCTCCGTGCTATGCATTACTTCTGCATTTTTTCATGATTGCCGCCTTCTTTACCAATTTGCTTCCTACACATCTCCTACATATTTATTTCACTCTAAATTGTCAAATAAATCAGATTCGTACTCAATGCGAAGCTTGGGCAAAAACGGTGACCATGACCTTACCACTAATCAGTTTTACCCACTGTAATTTAACGTATTCCAGGGTAATACGGAAAACGGATGTCAGATTCGTGATCATCATCCCAAATAACCTCCCAGGGAGAAGTTTGGGCAAAATCGGTGATTATGACCTTGACATCTCTAGTCACCCGTACCTGTTGTAAGGTCATTGTTTAGCAATCGCTGAAAAACACAAAACATTGTATAATTCAGAAACTTAGAAAAGTGAGTGAAGCACAGCTCACAAAAACCTTTGTTTGACAATTTAGAGTGAAATAAATGTGTAGGAGATGTGTAGGAAGTAAGCTGATTTAGACTGCTATAAGTCACGATTTTCACTACTTTCTCCAGAGGTCGAGGAGAGGTCGAAAAAAATTTTCGTCCAAACCTCGTCGAAGGGGTTATTTGGGGTGCTGATCACGCATCTGATATCCGTTTTTCAAATTTCGGCCGATTACGGTAGGTTATGGTGAGTACGGGTGACGGTGCAATACTGTACCCCCAATTTCGAGGGCCCGTAGTTCCTTGGGTTCACTCAGCAAAAACGAAACATGTTTTTTTACTAAATGAAGGGTGGAGATTCTCGCAGTACTATCCATTTTCCCCATTCTGACCTTCGCCTGAAACCCTTCCCTGGTAAGCACAGCCTTTCCCATTAATCTTAGGTCGTGTGCAGACAAACTGCTATTAGCGAGCGTTAGAAATGTAGGGCCTGGCTCAACCTAGGAATAATTTTAACCGCCGATCTTTGCGTCGTATCATTTGTGGTTCCACGACGACATGCGTTCGATTTGATTGTATGCGGCAAAGATAGCCTTTTACCCATATGCTGTTGTGAATTATTAAACAAATACTAAAGTATAGCAATGAACACAAACAAAAGAGAAGTAGTTTTAATCCAGATACATACACAGAGCGAGTTACCCATTAAAAATTTTAGCGGTGCAACAAACTACTAAACAAACGTATCATAGCGGGTGCTGCAAGACATTCAGATTCGTTCAAGTTTGTGAGTCTCCCAGTGAAACTTTTCTATTGCATAGGGAGCCGCTCCCTTTAAAGTGCGCCGGATATTCCTGCCCTTCTGGATGACAGACCTTGAATATTTGTTTGACCCATACAATTGCTCATAGTTACTCCCCGATAGAAAGTTAGTGGTATTGCATCTATCCCAGATAATTCCACGTTCACATACCTTGAATCTTAGGATGCTATCGAGCAGCAGCAACAGCAACGTCTTGTATCATGGTGTAGAATCAACATTGTTATGTGGACTTTATTCGGTTAGACGTCTCCCACCTTCTCCACAGCATGGAAAAGTCGAGAGACATCAAGGGATAACTCTTCCAAGGAATGTTCTATTTTTCAGCAGCTTTAATTGGAAGAATTAACTAACTAGGTGCTGAATAAAACAATCCAACGGATCCTCTGGAAGCAGGCAAAAGGTGGGTATGCTGCTGTTTGTCTTCTTCCTTTTGATGGGCAGAAAATCCCATAGAGGCCACTGCACTACGTTTAAAAAATACTATTAAAACGTTTAGGAATGGCTTACAAATTAGCAGTATTTCAACTCCTGATGGGCTGTTTGAATTAGAGCAATTTTAAATGAGTTTTAATTTTTGTTGTTTGTTCATTATCCGTTTTCTGTTATCCGGCCATTTTCGGGTAAAATTATCCGTTATCCTGGTTTCAACATTTCATTATCCGCTTATGCTTAAGTATTAGGATGTAACGAAATAAATGGCACTGAACCACTGTAAATTTAAACAGTTAATATCTCGGCTTGTAGGCAACTTTATGAATCGAAATAAAAACCTTCTGATTCTACACATATTTGCCAACGTGACACAAGCTTTTTTATCCCAATAGCCTAAAAATCAGAAGTTCTGGAATTGACGAAATCTTCGAAGGCACTTTCGGCATCCTGTTGGTATTTGAATATTTTCCCTACCAAGAAGTCGCCAAGATGCTTGAAGAAATGGTAGTCTGTTGGGGAGAGGTCGGGAGAAAACGGAGGATGTGGTAGAGTTTCAGTGCTCAGCTCATTCAATTTCTGCAACGTCATTCGTGCTACATGGGGGCGAGCATTGTCGTGCAGAAGGAGAACTCGCCTTCGGTTTACCAAGGCCGGCCGGATATCCTTCAATTTTTCCATCATTTCTTCAATTTCAATGCAGTACTTCTCTGCCGTGATCGATTCACCGGGAGGGAGGAAGCTGTGGTGAACAATTCCCAGCGAACACCACCATACTGTCACCATTACTTTCTTTTGGTGCAATTCCAGCTTCGCAAAAACCTTGGGGCTCTCATCGCTGTCCACCCACTGGCCGATCGTCGCCTGTTGTCGTACATTATCCATTCCTCGTCACAGGTTACGATGCGATCAAGGAATGGGTCCGTTTCGTTCCGTAGAAGCAGTGCGGACGAGATCTCATATCGTCGGTTTCTTTGCTCCTCAGACAGCTCGTGAGGCACCCATCTTTCCAGCTTTTTGGTCTTTCCAATTTCCTTCAGATGCCGGGCAGCTGTGTTGTGACTGACGCCAAGAACCTTCGCTATCTCCCTGGTACTTTTGTGTGGATCCTCCTCTACCACATCTCTCAGCTTGTCCTCATCAACATCACTATGCCTCCCACGACCTTCATGTTCTTCCAAGCTCTCATCTCCATTCCGGAACTTCTGATAGCAACGATACGCCGTCCGAATTGTGGAACATCCTTGACCGAATGCGGCGTTGATCTTCTCGTCCGCCTCCTTAGCTGTAGTGCCCAGCTTGAATTCATACAAGTAAATGCCTCGGATTACCCTTTTGTCCAACTGCAAAAAAGTCAATAAAACTCTAAAGTTTTCCCACTTTTACGTAGAAAATTTGGTATTCGCCGGTAGAGCAAAGTTTGCGCTTTTAAATGATATGCCACATGTTACGGTTTGTTCTTGATCAAACGCGTAAAGACGCGCCAAAAAATGGCGCTAGCCAGTGCCATTTAATTCGTTACAACCTAATAGCACGTAGCATGGATATTTGCTACTGTTCAAATATTTTATGAGAAATTCCACACTAATTCTAACTAATCACTACAAACAGCCCAGGACTAACTTATTCCCGAGAAATGCCAACGCTATTGAACACTAAGCCTTCCGTGAGGACTTACTGTTGGGTTGTTCTATAATTAATGTCGTTTTCTGTCCTTAATATTTTATCGCTAAGATTCAAGAATAATTCAATGAGGTGGTCAGGATTCAAAGCTCATATTTAAATTCTAGATCCTGCGAAAGATTTTTGAAAATCCTTTCTGCCTTCCAGATTTGGTATAAAATCTCTATTTCGGCCGACGTTTCGACGAACTCGTCTTTCTCAAGGCCTGAATAAAGCTCGATTTTTTGACTCTGTGAAATTCACTGGATCAAAAACATTGCGTCCACCTCTTTACCAGGAACAACATGCTCCCAGGAGTGCTAGGCAACGTTACCATCTGTGTGTTCTAACCCACCGATTCCTCCAGCGCAAAGAAGCTGGATCAACTGGCCACCATGGAGTAAGTGAGACCTACTGATATGATGCTCTCAGTGCCGGAGAGGTGAAGAATGTGCTCAAAGCAGTGTAGCGATCTGATAGCTCGCATAAACGGATAAAAGGCAAGAATTCACTGGTAATGGAGATGCATTCGTTTCTGTTGTCTATGGCTGGATTTCGTTCGTGAATCTAGAAAGCCTCGAGAGCCTTCTGGTCGCTATTTCGCTTTCATGATACAACACCGTGCATTTTACATTGAAGTCCTCCCCGGAGTGAGCTTCCCTTCAGTGCTTACCAAGCGGCGTTAGTAAGCTTTGCCTTTTCTTACCAGCAAGATGTTCTTTAACGCGAGTGCCTTGCACCTTCCCAGTTTTCCCAATATATAGATCGCCGCAGGTCAAACACTACTACTGGTAGATGACGCCTTTTTGCGCGCAATCTCCTGTCCTCCCTGGAAATCACGCAGTCTTCACTATGCAGACACGGTCATATAACCGATTGCGAACAAGCTGTCGTTTAATGCTGTCTTTTGGTATATTTACCAGTAAAACAACCGTATCCAAGTCTGCTCGCATTAGACCTTGGCGCACAGCTGCAGTGACACTGTCCGATATGAAAGGCAGTGAAAGACAGATTTTGTTGCTAGGCGCGTTCATATTGGGCTCGCGTCGCCCTCTACTTTCTCGCACTTCATACCCATTGAGTTTAGCAATTTTTTAGGCCAACGTACGTGACTCTTCCCGCTCCATACGCGGGCCCAATATGAAAGCTTTTAGCAACAAGATCTGTCTCTCACTGCCTTTCATATCGAGCAGTGTCGTTGTGCGCCAATGTTTAATGCGAGCAGGCTTGGATATGGATGTTTTACTGGTAAATATACCGAAAGACAACATTAAACGGCAGCTTTTTTGCAATCGGTTATATGACCGTGTCTGCAATTCAAGACAGCATGATTTGCCTGTATGGGAGGGAAGGAGGTTGCGCACAAAAAGGCGTCATCTATCAGTTGAAGTGTTTGACCTGCGGCGATCTATACATTGGGAAAACTGGGAGGGTGCTAGGCACTCACGTTAAAGAACACCTTGCTGGTAAGAGAAGGCTAAGTTTACTAATGCCGCTTGGTGAGCACCGAAGGGAAGCTCACTCCGGGGACGACTTCAATGTAAAATGCACGGTGTTGTATCATGAAAACGAAATAGGGACCAGAAAGGCTCTCGTGGCCTTCTGGATTCACGAACGAAATCTAGCCATGAACAACAGAAACGAATGCATTTCCATTACCATTGAACTTTTGCTTTTAATCCCTTTATGCGAGCTGTGAGATCGCGCATGCTGCTTTGAGCACATTTTCCCCTCTCCGGCATTGAAAGCAGTATATTTGACCATACCAGTAGGTCTCACTTGCTCCATGGTGGCCAGTTGATCCGGTTTCTTTGCGCTAGAGGGATTGGTGAGTTAGAACGCGCAGATGGTAACGTTTCCTAGCACTCCTGAGAGCATGTTGTTCCTGGTAAAGAGGTGGACGCGATTTTTTTTTGATCCAGTGAATTTCACAGAGTCAAAAACATTTCGAGCTTTTTTCAGGCCGTGAGAAACGTCGGCCAAAATAAAGATTTTATACCAAACCTGGAAGGAAAAAAGGATTTTTAAGAACTTACGTCTAAGATGCCCAGGTTTCAAGAGCGTTAGACTTGGAGACTATTGAACGATGTACCTGCGGAACATTTTATATTAAATAAGATTCGTCTAAAGGAGAGTAGCGAAACTAATCGCAAACGTATTTTTATTGTTTCACTGTTAATCGGCGGTCTCCATCGTTGCATTTCCAGCGCTTCTTTAATCTTTATGTCCACCGTATCCGACAAGTTCTTATGGAGGATTGACATCCTTAACTGCAGTTGTGGATCTCTTGTGTGCCTAAGGGTACGGTAGTTCGAGAATAAACTGTCTGTGTAGCTTGAGGGCTACGCAGAGCTCTGAGATTTCTTCATTCTCTTACGAATTGGTCTTGCCATTTCTCCTATATAAAATTCGTCACATCACAAGCAGATCACTTTGTACACCACACCCCCTCATCTGGCATATTTGGTTTTCCCCTTCACAGCAATGCAGTTCATCCTGTCACACTGATTCTCGTATGGCGTGACGTCGTGACTAATCGTAGTAGAGATGGAGCGGTCGGAACACGAAGCATATAGGGAGCCTTGACCGCCTGACCACACAGATGACGTCCATCGCAAAGGAGTCTGAGATGAAGGGAATGACCAGCGGAGAACCACAACGTGATCATTGAGGTTTCCAACAACGACACATCCCTGGGTCATACCCATTCTGTCGCAGGATCTTCCTTACTTCTCCCATTTCCCGCGAATTCGTTGTAGTCAAATCAGAGAATGTGGTATGCATATGGTGAACGTCGTTACGCTTCATATACATAGGATGACACTTCGTGCATGGATGAGGATGTTATGAGATGCTGATTTTCTATACCACATACAGGTCAGCAGTATGTTAGCACAGTCTGTGCTGTAGAGGATGAGTAGACGCTCCCAGCCAAGGTCTTCGATTTTTTGAGGCATCCGATTCGCATCGTGAGCTCTGGCGTTATCCTCCCGAAGGATAAGGCCACTCCTGAAGAGCTGTCAAACCGATTCTGGTGAAGTTCAGCCTGCACGCGGTCAAGTTCCTGAAGAGTAGACTTCGGCATCAATGCTGGAACCGCTCTCGATGAGTTTCCAGAAGAGCCCAACGCCAACCGGTCGTCCCGTGCGTCACTTCTCTTCAGTTTCAACGTTGCCCTCACGGAACCTCTAGAACCATTTGAACACTGTCGATCGTTGGATAACTTCATGCCCTATAGCTGCACATATGTTTTGTCGGGCTACAGTTGCAGAATGGCCGAGCTTGTACTCATGAAGGAGAGGCGTTCGCGAATGTTGACTGCGTCCTTCCATTTCAGATTGGCAAAATTTTTACTAAATCGGAATGGTTGGACAACAATTACAAAAATTTCCAGAAGTACAGGCTAAGTGCTTTAAACAGTGGAAAGAGCAAGAAAATTGATGCCCAACTAACCTGTTAATCTCTACTAGAAAAAGTGACACCGAATGAATCCAAGAATATAGTTCCCAACCTAGTAGTATTACTATTAGGTTGCTCAGAAAGTTCTCACAAGGAGAGCCTCCAAACTGGCGGAGAGCTTTTGCGATGCAATTTTTACAGGATGTAGGGAGTCCAAAGCCATAGCTACTTTTTTCGGAATGCTCTTCTGTGGTCGAAAAAAGTGTGTCGACGCGTGAGCGCGAAGTTCATGACGCCCTACTGCCACCCAGAGCAATGTGGTTGGTTGGCGTAGTGGTATTGTTGTAGCTTCACAGGAGCACAGGAGCATGGTCGTGGGTTCGATTCCCCCTTGTACCTGTGATTTTGCATTTTACGATTTATCGTCAGTGGGACCCTTTATCGCCTTTTCCAACACATTTTTGAACAAAAACACGGCAATAAATGTCGTTTACATTTATCGAGCCTTCGAATGTGAGAAGGTGAGCATTTTTGAGTTCCAGATTAAGAAAATAAAAAACTGATTCGTGATCAGCACCTCGAATAACCCCTACGCACAAAGGTTGGGGATATTGGTGCTTCTGAGTTCATCGCCCTTGCTCGAGCCTGGGCCCAGAGCGGGCTTTGCACCTCGGTCTTCATGGTCAAACAAGGGCGGTCACTGATGTGAAGCCATTCGAGGTGGAACCCAACTGAATAGGTTAAACGGTGGAGGACTACATAGAAAGTAAAATATCGGTGCTACTACGTTCTTTTTTGAACGGGTGGTAGAGAGAAGCGTAGAAGTTCAGTTTGTGAGCAGTGTATTTCGCTTGCAACCTTTTTTGCAATCCTCCATCATTGTTGAAGAGATTGGCACATCATTAGCTATTCTTATCAGTTTGCTACCACGTTTTTGACTCCATCCATGTAAAGAATATATTAGAATTTGCTATCTACAACACCTCGTCATGAAACAGCTTGAATGTTCGAAAATTCAAAAGGGCCATGTTCTTTACTAGCGAGGTGGAAAAAAAATAGTTACTCATACTTCGGTTACGGATGTCACTTGGAGTGCTAATCATGAATCTGGCATCAATTTCTAGATTCCCGTTATCTTACGACTGGTGAGAGAAGGTCTGACTGAGGGTGGTTAGGTCGGATGCACCAACTTCGCCCAAACTTTGTGAATGAGAGTTATTTAGGGTGCTCATCACGAATCTGGCATCAATTTTTTATTTGCTTAACCTGGAATTCAAAAATTCTCACCTTTCCACTTTCAAAAAGCTCGATGAACGTAAACGACGTTTGTTGCCGTGTTTTGTTCAAAAATGTGTTGTTAAAGGGGGAAAGGGTCCCAATGAAGATAAATCGTAAAATGCAAAATCACAGGTACAAGGGGAATCGAACCCACGACTATGCTTCTGTGCTCCTGTGAAGCTACAACAATACCACTACGCCAACCAACCACATTGATCTGGGTGGCAGTAGGGCGTCATGAATTTCGCGCTCACGCGTCGACACACTTTTTTCAACCAGAGAAGAGCATTCCGAAAAAAGTAACTATGATTTTGGACTCCCTACACGAGACCCTACATCCTGTAAAAATTGCATCGCAAAGGCTCACCGCCACTTTGAAGGCTCTCCTTGTCAATGTTTTGTGTTACTATTCTTCATTCGTCGATTATTAAGTATAATTATGGGGGGAGGATAAAATTTCAGCTTGCATTGCGCATGAATACTACTTCCTGTACAGAATTTTCGCTCTATCTCTTCGATTAAATAATTTATGTTTCAAGATTGTTTCATATTTCTGTTCTTGAAGAGCTTATTGATGTACGTCAATGGAGCAATACAGAATGATATTGCTTTTTAACTGGGTGGCGGCAGCGATACTTATTTTGACGCGTGCGGTCGCGCGCGCGCGCTTCGCATCGGGCGGAGCCCTCACTCTCTCACTGGTGGGGAGGACGAGTTTCGAGGAAACTCGCCGGAGCTGAGAGAGGTGAACTAGTGTGCTTTGTAACGGATGCAGTACGGGCGTTAGAGTGGGAGAACGGTGGAGTCTCTGAAAGTGGGCTGGTAAGTGGAGTAATGTGCGAGTCTGTTAGAGCTCTTCAATCGAGTGGTACTAAACAAAATCAAAGTCTATTGAGTGGGGAGCGAAACTGGTGAAAATTGGTTACTGAGGATGACATTAGAGAGACAAACCTTTGTTCTTAGGTTCAGATTTGCATATTACTAAAAGTGAGAAAATCTTCATTTATTAATACATAATTCATTTGAAGAATAGGTCGAGGATGTTTCGAGTGCTTGGCTGCAATGGTTACACCTTTAGCAAAATATATTGTGTGACCAAAGGCCAAATGCATAAAAGATTGTCGAAGCTATGGAAATTGCATTTGATAATTTTTTGTGACTTGAAGGTTTCTATGAATTCATGACCATCACAATCATCTCTCTTTTATTTTCATTAGCTCAAAGTTCCAATATGATTGAAATCCAGTAACCATTAACCAATAGATGAAAGCTCGACGTTTCATGGTTTAACAATTCTTGACAATAAGCTGGCTTGGATACAGGTCCAAATTTCAAAATATAATATGTGGGGATTTTGGAACTTCACCAGAAGTCCATGAAATTTCCTTCGTATAATGAAGAAATGAAACAGATCTGGTAGCATTAGGAACACTCTAATATCAGTAGACAATGCGGTGGTGTAGGTTATCTACTATACTTGTTCATAAGAACTGTTTCGCACAATATCTATCTGTGGATAAAACACAGCACAAAATGTTCCCTTTAATCGAAACTCCATCCTCTTTTCTATCTTAAAGAATTTTCAAGCATCCTACCATATCATTTAATAAATTACAACTGTGTCTTGACTATACTTAGTCCAAACTCCTAATTGAATTTCACTAGTTATCTCTCCTTCACTCACTTGACGTAATTTAGGCCTCACACTACTCCCGTGGATTCGGGAAACCCTATTATTTTTCATTGGGCAGGATCAGGTACACAAGACTGCGTCGAATTCCATTGTTTTCATTCCGTTGCGCTAGCCGAAATCATTCAGTTGTTACGCTGGAACGTACATTTGCTCTCCACCACGCTGAGCACATCGGACAACTCGTACGCGTTTTTGCTGCGGCTAGAGGACAGGCAGGCAGCAGCAACGCGCCGCGACCGCACGCAGGCCTGCGAGTGAGTATCGTTGCTCGCAGCCATTTTAACTTCATATTGGGACAATTCGCAGTCGAGACGGTTCGACAAATCAATCAAGTGTGGGGGCATAGTAGTGTTCTAGAAAGCACTGTGCGTCAGTGATTCAGTACATTTGGGAATGCATTGAAACGTCTTGGGAAGGTGAAAAAGCTCGACAAGTGGGTGCACCACGAGTTGAGGGAGCGGAAAAAATTGTCACGTTTTGAGATTTGTCCTTCTTTACTTTTACGCAACAAGGCTGACCCGTTTCTGGATCGATTTATATCATGGGATGGAAAGCGGATTCTATGTGATAACAGGAAACGTCCCGGACAGTGATTGGACGCCGACGAGCCCCGCCCTTTCCAAAGGCGAACCTCCACCAAAAACAGGAAGTAGTCATTGCGTGGTGGTCGGCAGCCGGTGTGATCCACTACAACTTTTTGGCACTAGGCCAAACGATCACGGCAGAGCCTTAAAGGATAAAAGGATAAAGGCCGGCGTTAATCAATCCCTTCTGGGATGCGCCAGCGCATTCTACTTCTACGGGATGTCGTGGAGGCGACATGAATGCGTATTTGGCCATACAATGACTTGCGGTGGCCAGCCGATGAAAAGTCAGCGCTTTATCCTTCCCAGACACGTCTGCTACCAATTCACCGACCCCGGAGGGATGGAAGGCTTGGTTGGCTTGGGCGGGAAATCCGAACCATCACGCTGGTATTGGGTGGAGGCGACAGTCGATGCCTCCTCCGACTGCGCTACACGCGCTCTAGAGTCTTACTGTAAGGAAATTGACCAACTGCACCGAAAATGGGGCCAACTTCAGCCAGCATTGGTCAATAGAAGAGGCCCGATTCTTTTGCACGACAACGCCCGCCCACACGTGTCACAAATCACTGTCCAAAAATGAAAAATTTTACCCCCCCCCCCCGAATTAAGGGTTGAAGTTTTGCCTCACCCGCCATATTGTCCAGACCTCTAACCGACTATCACGTTATAACATACGTTTAGAAGTTTCTCGCTTAGAAAACCTCCACCAATCAGGGTCAAGCCAAAACAGCTTTCGTGAATTTTGTCGAATCTCGATCACCTAATTTTTTCGGTAATGGAATCAGGCCCGTTGGCAAAAGTGTGCTGATTCGAGCAGTGCTTGTTTGGACCAAATCTGATGAAATTCGAGGAAGTTAGGGTAGTTCAAAGTGAAGCACTCAAAACGCTGAGTACTTCCCGGACAATCTAACATTATCTTTTGACGATGATCCAACAGTCTTCGGACGAGACGGTAGGTACGGTGGGATCGGAGTGGATAAAAGCAATGCAGAAGAAATCGATGAGAGACTGGGAAGAGACAGTACATAATGTCGAAATTGTGGCGGTGGAAGGCGATACCGAACGGCAGAGGAAACGGCGATGAGGCCGCGAGCAACGATGCGTCTCATCTGCTGAGTAGACGACGTCACACATACCGACGTAGCACATCGGATGCCTGGGCAGCCCGAATGTCAAGCGCGTTCGTTAGCGTTAACTATAAGAACCGCTCAGGTAGCAGGCAGCGTGACTGCGCCCATAAACCGATGTGCAGAAGCAGCTTTTAAAGCTTCTCCACGTGAAAGTGCCGACCAATCAGTCTGCCTCGCTTCATATCTGTACTTCATTACTGTAGATTTTGCCAAGTGTCGGAACGGTTCCGTATGAATTTTTCACGAAATTTAGAGCCAAGAAATCGCCACATCGATTTCAGTATTCTGCTAAACCGGTTCCATTGATGGAACCGCCGTCACTGACTCAAACAACCTTTTGTTACTCGTGCAAAGTGGAACCACCTGAAACGTGACACCTGCTCACGGACCACCTGGAAGCCGCATCATCAAGGCTACTTCTTAAACAGGAGTCATCACCCATCTTCAAAATATTATAAAAATGGAACTTTAGGATAGCTTTCTTTATTTTAGTTTTTTATATATGGATATGGATAAGCTCTAAAAATATCGAGCAACACCCAAAACAGTCTAGTTACAGTCTAGTATAAAAGACGGTAATTAAATAAGAACGATCGCAATGAATACGAACTGTCCAACGACAAAAAAGCTACAACGTTGACCAGACCCATACTTCTCAGGTAGAAGACGTGCGTAATGGTAATGAACTCCTCTGCACTTTTTGCTTGCTGCAGCGGAGTTCCAGAACCTTGCGGAGCGGGGATATGCTCCCTCCCTTCTTATCATTAGGTTGTCAGATTATAAATTTGGCCTGTTATTGACATGTCATTTCACTGCTATTGTTATTTTTGGACCATTTAACATTTAGTAACGAAGCTCCATCATTACGTCAATCCTGGCGATAGTTTCAACGTTTCCGAGACGCTGATGAGAGCCTTGAAGACGAAGGACATCAACGGCGTTCTGAAGTTGTGGATAGCCAGGAAATAAAAAATGCTGTCGAGTCGGGTCCAACACAAACTACACTCAGGTTTGTTTGTCACCAATCTACCACTGCTGATCGTTTGCATGTAGTCGGAAAGTCCAATCGGTGTGGAGAGTGGATGCCACATCAGTCGGATGAGGATCCACTACGATACTGCCACACGAAAACGGCAATGGTTGAGCCCCAGTGAGGTTCCCCAATAGGAGAGGAGCAACAAAGGGGACCATTAGAGGGGAGCGTGAATAAGGGAGAGAGGCACCAGCATTTTCCCTCAACATCTTTCCGTGTGTGTCGGATTTCTGAACATGGCTTATAGAAGTCGTGGCACGTGTGTCAGAGTGCAAGAGTGTCACAGACGCCGTGGCAACGTAATGACACGTGAATCGGTACTCAGTGTCACATGTGCGTGCTTGACTCTCACTTGGTTTCTTTGCCAGCACATAGGAAAGGAAGTGTTTGGGTAAGGGGGAGGGGTAGAGAGAGTGACCATGGGATTCCGAGGAGTATTATTGCCGTCGGACAGTAAGCGGTGTCGACCGATACCGATTAATTTTATTTATGATTTTGCTGATTAAGCATCGGATTGGGACTCTCATTACCTTACTGAAAAATGTAAAGCCTACAGGACTTTTTCAAACCGCCTTTACATTTTCCAGTATGAGAAGATAGAAGCGGAGTGAACATGCTTTCTCCCACTCGATTGATGGGTTCAATCCTATACGCATTGTGCACGGCGCACTCTCTGAGCATTTCAGGCATGACAGACTGACAACGTACGCCATGCTTTACTCCGAAAACATGCACGTCCTAGGAAATAAAGTGCTATAATCGCAAGAGCCTGCTCCAGTCACTTTTTAGGCCACTCACGGCGAGAATGCGGTGGTCTGGTATAGTTTTATATATGTTTGTGCATATCTCGAAGATACGAATCAAACGGTGCCAACAGTTTCCCAAACAACTTGAAATTAAAGGAGTTATGAGCATGTGACGGCTTGCGACCGTCTTTTTGATCGCGCGATGTGGGCGGTACTGTATTGCTTCCTTAGAAACTGAACTTGCCTAAAAATCACTCCGACGAATATTATCACACAGGGGTCTAAATAAACGAAAATGAAAACAGAAACGAAGATAGGAAGGTTAGAATAAGCGTGTATGTAAAAAAGTGCTTGTCACTGAAACCCCAATTACCACTATTATTAAAGCATTAGCAGCAAACATAGTGATATCAGCAAACAGGATAATACTGAACACGAACAAATAAACCCCTTTTACTAGTAGACCTGGTTTGAATGTTTTGAAGATTTATTAATTATATAATAGGATTATTATTATTATTGATTTATTAATTATTAGATTTATTATTATTTGCATTTGAAAAATTTCATCAAATTTTTCACCTCTGTCTCATCTATTGTATTGCTCTACCTTCTTTGATGGACTTATTGACGCTGACTTCGTTTACTGTTCCAGTTGTAACCGTTCATAACATTTCCATCTTTGAACGACACTAACCAAGTTCGTTTTGAAGAAGACTAGTGGACATGCCCATTTCTATCTAATCGATGCCGTTCAACGCTCGTGCCAAGATGATTGTCTGGTTATTCAAGTGGGCAAAAATTCAACAAAAAGTGATGCGTCTGCGCGGTAGTGGAACCGTGTCACGGAGGAGCTCCACTAAATTACTCTGATGTGCCTAGTTTTCTGCATGGGTGAGCGCGATATCACGCTTGAAAATCTGTCGACAACGTTCGCTAAAAAGTACACTTGTCGTGAGTTGCACATGCATAGTTTAAGCGGCAGTTAATTTCATCTATGAATAAAGGATAAAGGACTGCGATTATTTATCCCTGTTTGGAATGCGCCACGTCCCAGAAATCCCTCCTAGAAAAGTCTGGTAGCAATTCATCTATCCCGAAGGGATGGAAGGATTGGTTGGCCTGGGCGGGAAATCCGGACCATGAACCTGCTACCGGGTGCACGCGACAGCCGGCGCCTCATCCAGCTGAGCTGCAACGAAGTAAACCCCATAGACATACAAAGAAAACGATAAATAGGCTTTTCCTTCGTACTAAAACCTTGTCAAAGGCGTCAAAAAGTTGAAGTATAAACCAAAAGTGACTGTTTTAGCTAATCTCTTTTTGAAAGACGCCAGACGTACGCCAGGCATTCCACTTACATATCATTTTCACGTCGAATCGGACGCTTCTCAAATTGAATTTAACACTCTTCTTAGCTAGCCTAAGACTTTGAAATCAAGGGGAACACTTCCAAATCAAAACAATTGTTTTTAGGATAAACCACTGAATTTGCAAGATAGTTAGAATAAATTTTTTCAAAAAAAAATTCTAGGATTTTTTGAAGTTTTAATTTGACTATCCAATAATTGAACGTATTCTTCAAAGTTTTATGAAATTCAATTTTTTTATGAAGAAGTAATGGTCTAATGCTTGTTTTAAAGTGCAGGAAAGTGACCATTTTTATACCTATTAGACATTACTCAATGGACTCATTCAAGACGTATTTTTATTCGGTTATTTTTATTCGATTCGACCTTCTGTTTGCATGGATTTTTACATTTATCAACAATACACCAAATACAGTTGTAAAAAGGAACACACATATACTCACCTTAATGCTTTATGAAAGAATCATTTACACCAATGATGTATGTTCTTTACAATGGAAAATGTGTGTATAAAGGATCGCGAAGACTTTTTCGAGTGCATGGCGCGATCTGGTCTTTTAATGTGCTATATGACTTCTGACTTGTTGCGTTTTGAAACAGCATTTAATTCACTGTTTTTCTCAAAAAATAAAAATTGCATTCAGTTATTTAATAAAATTCATTCAGGCAATCGAACTAAAAATTTAAAAGAAAAATTGGCAAGTTTTCTTCAAACAAAAACTATCCTCACCATCTTGGAAAGTCTGTAGTTTACCTTGTAAGGAAGATATTTCGATTTGGAAGTCTCCGCTTTGTTTCCAAACGTCTCAGGATAGCTTTGAAGAGTGTCCAATTTGACGAGAAAAGTGTCCAATTCGATTTGAAATGTGTCGAATTCGACGTGAACATAGTATATATGTATTTATTTATCTATTACATAAGACCTCTTACGTGAAAATAAGCTCAGCCGGAAATTGGAAACGTTATCACTGCTCTAATAACTCATAACTACTAAAGCAGTTAAATTTGACGTAGGAGAGAGCGTTCAAGAATAGAATAAAAAGCAAGGAGTACAACAAAATGAGTACGAAAGGTAGCAAACGAAGAATCGTGCAGCACAGATATAATCACGGGTCAAACTGATTAACAATTGGCTTGAGTGCGTAGAACCGACCCTCTTGAGGAAGAAGTGCTAACTACATACAGTTGATTCAAGCTCTTTGTGAGACAATTTTTGATGCGCATCCTTTTTGATCCTCTTGTGGTGGATGACCTCTCAGTACTAAACATGTTCAAGTGCGGACGCGACCAGGCGAGCGACCACGCATTATTACTTTATAAAGGATTAATGCACTTCTGAAGAGCTTTGGGATATGGTATCCCTTGTCGAACCCCTCTGTTCACGTCGATGACGACGTCGTTGTAGAATGGCGAGATCTTGGTCGTGAATCCACTGTACAACTCACGAAGGACTCTGATGTACTGAGTAGGAACACCCTGAGTGAGCAGGGCGTCGATGACCGCTTCAGTTTCGATAGAGTCGAATGCCTTCTTCAGGTCGATGGACGTAAGGCACAGCGGCAGCTTGTACTCTCGCGACACTTCGATGAGCTTCGTAATGGTGTGTATGTGGTCGATCGTGCTGAATCCTCTCCGAAATCCTGCTTGTTCGCATGGCTGTCCTTCGTCCAGCGTTCTACTAATCCTATTCAGGATGACTCGAGTGAACAGCTTGTAGACTACGGACAGCAGGCCGATCGGGCGATAGTTGCCAATGTCGTGCACATCCCCTTCTTGTTCAGCAAGACGGTCTTGCTGGCCTGCCACTGAGATGGATCCTTGCACCCCAACAGGTAGCGTGTGTAGAGCCTTGCCAGGGTGTTGAGAGAGTTGGCGGGAGATTCTTCAAGTGTTCGGCCGGGTGCTGTACGCTTCTTCACCGACGAGACCGGGTATCCTATCTCGGAAGCATCCATCCTGCGAATGTAGGCATGGGGAAGATGGGCGTATCTGCCGAAGAGATCGGAGTAGAAGTCGTGGATGACCTTCATCATTCTCCTCCTGGAGGAATTAACGGTTCCATCAAGGCGTAGAACTTTTACGAGTTATAGTGCAGCTATTAATTGAGTGCATACTTTCTTAAAACAATGAGCTGTGGTTTCCGACTGATTAGGAATGTACTGCTTATCCTTAGCAGGCGAGTTCGATACCAATTAACTAGACTGTTCTAAATTGTTATCACCATCCCCGCTTTCCTCTTCACTCTGCTCTCTCAACGCTTTCCAGATCCTTTCTCCACATAACCACCACCCGTAGAACGTCCAAGGCGTAATTGGATTTTTTGAAGAGAGCTAATCTTTTCAAGAACTGCGCATTTCAATAGCGATTGTTCCTCTCCGTCCTTGAATCATTCAATTTCCATTCAAATGCTGTTTTACAGATTTTGATGCTAGTGTGTAGTCATCTGTGCTAGGAAACGGGTTCTATTTCGAGCCGACGCATTCGATTCTGGCATTTTTCGTTTTCGTCAACTTGTTTGCCGTTCTAGCACCTTGTAGCCGCTTACTATACATACTTAGATTTTTGGCTGGAGTTTTTCGTCTTCAGAAACCACTACACATTTATTTCGGCAGCTTTACTTTCCCATAGGTGAGCAGTAGCCTTCTGTATGTTCCAGACTGTTCTAAGCTTATACATATGCGGTCTGTTCAGGACTACCTGTCCATGCATTAGTATTATGGTACCCGGAAAGCTCTATTGTATGCGTGTTGCCTGCAGGATATTCAAATGCACGTGTCTTTTTATTGTGAGGCTTGAAGCACTGACATTAATAAAAGGATAAAGGATAAAGGACGGCGATATTCAATCCCCTTTGGGATGCGCCACGCAATCTACTTCTATGGGATATCGTGGAGGCGATTTGAATGCGTATTTGGCCATACAATGACTTGCGGTGGCCAGCCGATGAACAAGTCAGCGCTTCATCCTTCCCAGAAAATTCTGGTACCAATTCACCGACCCCGGAGAGATGGAAGGCTTGGCCTGGGCGGGAAGTCCGAACCAGGAACCTGGTTTCGGGTGCAGGCGACAGTCGGCGCCTCCTCCGACTGCGCTACACGCGCCCAGACATAAAATATAACCAACATAAATACGTTTTAGATATATGTTCTACCTACTTCGGCGACGCGTCGCCTACCAGGGGTGCGCGTAAATGAAATTCAAAATATTGTCAACCGTAAATCATAAATCGTAAGAGTTATCTGACATGTAGTGCAGTACAACTGAATTTTTATAGGAATGTTAATACAAAATTGACCAATATTGGTTTTTATTTGTCATGTTATTTTCAGACCAGGCTGGGTTTTTTCTTCTTTACTTTCACTTTTCCTTCTGGTCGGACGCAGGGTCGAGGGTCTCAAATCAAACTTATCACGTTTTAAGAGAGTCGAAAAAGTTGCTGATTTGAAAAATTTAGCTTAACCTATGCATGGTGTTTCAACAAAAAGCTTTCTTCACTTGACAATTATGTAAACTTTCAACCTCTTAGGAGTTCTTAAAACGCGTATAAATCTAGGATTTAGCAGAGGCGATAGTAAAAAGTAGCACTAACAAAACAGCCCAAAAAAATAAAAATCTCTTCACCGCTTATTAACTTGGGAAAATCAGCAACTGCGCATGCAGTTCAACAAACCGCGTAATGCATGGCGTAACTCTATACTGTGACGCACCAAAAGGTCACACAAGGGAAGGGTCTGAAGCGTAGGTCTGAACGGGGGAGCGAGTCATATAGCTATATGAAGAAGAGCTATATGATTGAGGGGTGAGGATTCCTATAGGAAGAATCCTCACCCCTCAGTTAGTATAAAAATGTTTTTATTTTTTGCCAAGTCGTTAAAACGAAGGAGTAGGGGGTCCTGGAAGCCACAATGGAATACGGCGCACCACGAGTTTGGGGGTCTTGCACGCCCGCGAAGCCTGTGCCGGTAAGCGGCTCGGAGCGCAGTGGAAGTGTGGTTGCTTCATGCGAGGAAGGTCGGAGGATTTGGTTCTTGTGCGCTGCTGCATTTTGCACTTTAACTGACTGGTTTAGATTTGGGGATTCTGACGTCTATACCATTTTCAGACGTTTTCTGCGCATTTTCCAGCTATACGCTGTGGAGAGTACCTTTCCTGCGACATGTTTATTACTGACCGGATTTTCAACCACAACGTCTTCGTCAACTTCAACTTGACGTGCTTCGAAGGCCTTTAGTATGCTGGCCATCCATCCGGGCCAGCTTGCTTTCTTTCCTCGAAGGTTCCTTGTCTAAAGGTGGGCCACACTTCAGCATGAGCAGGTGGATCACCACTCGAGCATCTTCAGACATTGTTGGTGTTAGGTTTAAAAAAAATCTTCAGCAGACCTCTCATTTCTACGTGACAGGCAAAGATGAGGGACATAGTGTATCGATGCCGTTTAGGTTAATTTTCGGGATCCACAGACCGATCCACAGACCGGTCTCACTTGAACCACCTCCGACGTCCATCCTGGTCTCTTTTGGAAATCCGAGCAGGATGGCTTTTCCCGAGGTCATTGGTCTAAGTGTGGAAACAGACTGTGAGGAGCCTGTAGCCTTCGGCAAAACTCCCGACCTTCCTCGCATGAAGCAACCCCACTTCCACTGCACTCCGAGCCGCTTAACAGCAGTGGCATCACGGGCGTACAAGACCCCCAAACTCGTGATGCGCCGTATTCCATTGTAAACTACAACGATCCCTACTGCTTGGGTTTAACGACATGGCAAACACATTTTCATACTAACTGAAGGGTGAAGATTTTCCCTATATGACTCGCTCCCCCCGCTCACACATGCGCTTCAGACCCTTTCCTTGTCAGATTTTCTACTAGGTTGTCGGAAAACACTTGCAGCAAAACATGAAATGATTTTTCAAGACTTAACAGAACCCATTGCGGTATGGCATAATGCCGCAGGCTTATAAGCCAAACATTCTATAACCTAACATCATACATTCTAGGATATTTTAGGAAAAAATAAAGGTGGTCTCGACTTGAGTGGCTCACGATCACCGTGACAGCTGGTCACCGTGACTGAGCATCGCTCAGCCTCCTTCTCCGCTTTCATGTTAAAAACTATCCGGAGGAACTTAGTCACCGGAGATGAGTCCGGGTCTTTTACGACAACCATGCCCGGAAGGCCCAATGGCTCCCCTTACGAGACTCACCTCCAAATCAATCAAAGTCCAACCTCCACCAGAAGAAGGTACACCAGAAGCAGGTAATTCTATGCCGTTAATGGGACTCCCAGAGAATGCTTTACCACGAACTCCTTAGAACCGGTAACACAGTGACTGCGAACATTTATGCTATCCAACTGCAAAACTTGAGTGAGGTCAAGCAGCGGAAACGACCATGATGGAAGAATTTTTACTTTGATCACGACAATGCCTGGTCAGAACATGTTGCAAAGAGGTTTCGACAAAGGTTTCAATAAAGATAAGTTGAACTCGAAAAGACTGCGCACGGCACTGTGCTACAGCAGAGCATTAAAAGACTATGCTAAGACGATGTGGGAATGAGTTGCTAGAGGAAGGAGAGTGGCTACATTTTTTGTTTATTACATCGCTAAAATCCATGTGAAGAACAATATAATTAGAAACAGTATAGAATGACATCCACATGACATTGGCTAACGATCCAGACCAAAGAGTAATAGAATGATTAGAAAGTACATGCGATAACAATCACCCAGAGAATGAAGAATAGAAAGGAGAATAAACCAAGCTGGGCACTGCCACTAGATCAGGTTATGTCCCAGAATTATTCTTGAATCGACTTGCATTCGCAATAAATGGCTTCAGCTTGTACGGAATAACTGCGTTTTTGGCAAGTTTCATATAATCCGAACCTTCTCTATTGACAAAAAAAATTATGTCGAATTGAAGATGTTGAAGTACTTAGTGAAAGTTTCTCTCCTCCACCTCGGGTTCTAGATCATCTTTCTTACCCAGGCTTCGTCACGTGATTTGGCCGTCATTTGCTCGCCGATCGATAACATTTACGAAAATTTACGATTTCCGACCCGAAATATCGTAAATCGTAAAAAATTGCAAAAATCGCCGTAAATCGTAAAATCGTAAATTGTAAATCGTAATTACGCACACCCTTGTCGCCGACGCTGTCGGCGACAGTACTGGGCGGGCTGCTACGCAGTGCGTGGCAACGCATGTATTTTCACGCCGAATGCGACACTTTTTCGAATCAAAATGAACGCTCTTCTGAGCTAGATTTAAGACATTTGAAATGAACGCGAACTCTTTCAAAGTGAAATCTATGTTGACCTAGAGGCTCTCCAAAAAGGTTAGAATAATTTTTTGTTCAAGGAGATCTTAAGTATAACTTCCTTTAAAGTTTGAAAAAGTTAATAATATTAATAATAAAGTAGGTAGATAATATTAACAAATAGGGGAATAATAATAGTAATAGCAGTAGTATTAATATTTTTTGAAATTTCATAATTTTTTTCTTAGGAAGAATAATTGTATAAATCTTGTTTTGAACAACGGAAGACGGCCATTTCTAGAGCCAAGAAAAAAGAGATTGGGCCATGACCTCGTCCAAGTCGTCGAGATTTTCATTTGATTGCGATTTACACTAGCAAATAAAATCTGCAGCCAACTTTTTGAGTGCATGGCGTGATATAATTTTTTTTAGTACGCCATGTGCTTGCATGTTTGCTGTGCTTAAAAACGAATTTCAATTCAACATTTTTTCCCTGAAAATAAAAATTTTATAAAATTATTAATTTCAGAGAAAATTATATCAAATTTCCCTACCTATTCTAACCAAATCGGGCGCGGAGCGCAGTCGGAGGAGGCGCCGGCTGTCGCTTGCACCCGATACCAGGTTCCTGGATCGGATTTCTCGCTCAGGCCAACCAAGCCTTCCATCCCTCCGTGATCGTTGAATTGGTACCAGAGTTGTCTGGGAAGGAAGAAGCGCTGACTTGTTCATCGGCTGGCTACCGCAAGTCATTGCATGGCCAAATACGCATTCAAGTCACCTCCACGACATCCCATAGAAGTAGAATGCGTGGCGCATCCCAAAGTGGATTGAATAACGCCATCCTTTATCCTTTATCCTTTATTCTAACCAAATTACTGATTCTGCACTTTAGCCAGCCTGAATGTCATTTCGATTTGGAAGAGTTCACTTTGGTTTTAAGAATCTCAAAGCTGGCTTAGAAGAGTGTCCAATTCTATGTGAAAAGTGTCCGATTTGATCTGAAAAGTGTCCAGTTCGACGTCAAAACGGTGTACATTGAGACCGATCGAAAATCTTTGGATAATTGGAAGATTCGAATAACGCTAATTTTGTAGACTCCGGATTTTTGGATGGTACTCGGATAAATGTGATTTTGCGGGCTCCGGATTTTTGGATGATTCGGGTGGAGATTTCCGAATCGGATATCCAAAAATGATTCATATGGAATGAATGCACATTGGGAGAGTCTCAACTTGCACCCCCGGGGTCGCCATCTCGTGAGAAAGTAGTCTCCGTGCGCCTCTGCATCGTACCTAGGCGTCTTACACCACAGATCAGCTGAAGGTTTCCTTGGTCCTCGAAGCCACTTTGTGGCCAACTTCGAAAATGTTGGAAGCCTGGCGCATCCCTGAAGAGCTGAAAATCGTCACGGTTCTCTCCGCCATCTCCTCTCATCAGCTGTTCTCGGTGAAGTTCTGCGTCGACGGCCGGCTACAAATCGCCGGCTGAACATCGCCGACTACAGGAACGATTGAAGGGGTTTAGGTGTGCGCCAGTTAGCCGACCAACCGTGACCGTCGAGCTCGTCATATCCATTTGCACTTGGACACGCGGCCGCCTGTTCCGTCGGGTAACCGTACTTTTTTGCGACTTTCGCTGATTCATCCTTCCGCAGCATTTTCCCTGAAGTTTGTTGTAAGGTTTCAAGGCATCCTCCGCGTTCATTCCCCCTTCAAATCTCCGTTGTTCATCCAGATCGGCTGTTGTTACTCCTGCTTCGTTTTATTTTTTATATTTCGATACAAGCTCTATGTCACATCCGATCCGAGAAAGAATAAAAGAATTATTAGAATTAAGAGATTAGTTAAGAATTACTAAATAAATAAATAAATAAATTAGAAAGAAAATTGGTAAAGAACGAAAATAAACAAATAATAGAGCGTAAAGGAGGAGAGTGAAATTGTTTTTCAAAAGTCTTAATCGTCGTGAATTTTTATTATAGTAATCGCTTTGTAATAAAGAGGCAAGGGAGTACAGAAGGTCTGCCACATATACCATTTTCACGTCGAAACGGAAACTTTAAATTAAATTGTACACTTTTCAAACCAAATATGACACTTTTCACGTCGAGTTGGACACTTAAGCTAGCCTAAAACATTTGAAATGAAAGCAAACTATTCCAAATTGAAGTGCATTTTTTCTAAATAAAGCTAGAGACTCCACAATAAATAAAGGATAAAGGACGGGGTTACTCAATTCATTTTGGGATGTGCCACGCATTCTACCTCTACGGGATGTCGTGGAGGCGATTTGAATGCGTATTTGGCCATACAATGACTTGCGGTGGTCAGCCGATGAACAAGTCAGCGCTTTATCGTTCCCAGACAAGTCTACGAATTCACCGATCCCGGAGGGAAGGAAGGCTTGGTTGGCCTGGGCGGGAAATCCGAACTAGGAACCTTTTATCGGATGCAGGCGACAGTCAGCGCCTCGTGGCAAAACAACTGTAACTGCGTTATACGCGCCCAGCTCCACAATAATGATAGAGTATTTTTTTTGTTCAAAGAAAATTTCAGTATAGAAGAAACTTTGAAGAATTCATCTATTCCCTTTAGACACCCATTGTTTGAAGTTTTAAAAAGTTCTTATTTTGAGAAAAACTAATGGTTTAAAGCTTGCTTTAAATAGCAGAAAAGCTGCCATTTTTGGAGCCAAAAAGGGCAATGCGCCATGCCCTCTTCCAACACGTCGCCATTTTTGTTCGACTGATAACAGAATTTCTGTTCGCATGTGTTACGATACAACAAAAACAACTGTAAAGAACACACATGTCCTCACTTTGATGGTTCAGGCAAGTGGCATTTACGCTATCAATCAAATAAAGGTAGCAGCGAGCTTTTTGAGTGCATGGCGCGATCTGTAACATAATATCGGAAGATCAGCATGCTTCTCTGAAGGGCAAGTCTGTAAAAACAAACGTGCTTATTTTCCTAAATGACTGGTCGTGGGCCATTAAGAACAGGAAACGTGCAGATGTGTATTTTGATTTTTAAAACCTTTTGAGAAAGTAAACGATAAAGGATAAAGGACGGGGTTACTCAATCCATTTTGGAATGCGCCGGCGATATGAATGCGTATTTGGCCATGCAATGACTTGCGGTGGCCATCCGATGAACAAGTCAGTGGTTTATCCTTCCCAGACAAGTCTGGTACCAACTCACCGACCCCGGAGGGATGGAAGGCTTGGTTGGCCTAGGCAGGAAATCCGAACCAGGAACCTGGTATCGGGTACAGGCGACAGTCGGCGCCTCCTCCAACTGCGCTACATGCGCCCTTTGACAAAGTGCCGGTTGAAAATATGATGGTCGAAATGGAAGTAGTAGGAATTCATCTTATAATAATCAATTGGACTCGTCAGTTCTTAACAAAGAAAACGTATCAAGTTAGGGTAAAGGATAATTACTCCAAAGTATTATCCACTTTTAGTGGTGTTCCGCAAGGTGGAGTTTTATCCCCAATTTCGTTCCTGTTATACATCTACAGGGCGCGTGTAGCGCAGTCGGAGGAGGTGCGACTGTCGCGTGCAAACGATACCAGGTTCCTGGTTCGGATTTCCCGCCCAGGCCAACCAAGCCTTCCTTCCCTCCGGGGTCGGTGAATTGTACCAGACTTGTCTGGGAAGGATAAAGCGCTGACTTGTTCATCGGCTGGCCACCGCAAGTCATTGCATGGCCAAATACGCATTCATGTCGCCTCCACGACATCCCGTAGAAGTAGAATGCGCTGGCGCATCCCAGAAGGGATTGAGTAACGCCGTCCTTTATCCTTATACATCTACAAGCTTCCTACCTGCATGAGAAATTATGACGTGACGTGCAAAATGTGTGCTGATGATGTAAAAATTTATAAAACGATTAATGACGTTTGAGATTTTCAGTCACTCCAGTCAGCAATTGATTTTATCGGCTGTTGGGCGGAGAAATGGGAATTGCCACTTGCAGCGGAGAAGACACACTTTCTGATGGTTGGCCCGAAACCTTTTGGTCGTTCACCAGAATGGAAAGTCAACGGTCAACTTTTGAAAAATGTCGATGAAATGCGTGACCTTGGCTATACAATAAGGAGCGACCTATGCTTCTCTAAGCACTGAGACGCTCGGTAAAAATGGCCAATTACCGCATATACAACCTCTTCAGGGTTTTGAAATCTAAACATTCAGATATCTATATTGATGCCTTTAAGAACTATTTGCGCCCTATTGTAAAAACAGTTAAAATTGTATTTAATCCGACTAAGAGAAGGAATATCGACCTTCTGGAAAGTGTCGCAAACAGTTTCAGAGCTTGTGATGAGGGTTTATTGTTAGATTACAGTGCAATACCGCGGGATTTCAAAGAGCGCAAAATCTGCCAATCCTTCGCTGCAAAGTAGAGTGAAAGTCTTCATTACGTTGTACAGAAATCTAGCTAGTAAACTGTCTGATATAGTAAACTGATCCATCTGATTTCTTCGACAGGGTACTGACAAGCTCCATGAGGAAAAAAGCTCAAACTCCGGCTGTCGTTTGCCATAACCAGAACAAGGCATGACTTCTTAGCCTAGAGGTTTCTGAAGAAGTTCCAATTGCTACTTGGAAAGTAAGGCGCGTGGAGCGCAGTCGGGGGAGGCGCCGACGGCCGCGTGAACCCGATTCCAGGTTCCTGGTTCGGATTTCCCGGCCAGGCCAACCAAGCCTTCCATCCATCCGGGGTTGGTAGGTTGGTATCAGACATGTCTGGGAAGGATAAAGCACTGACTTGGTCATCAGCTGGCCGCCCCAAGTCACTGTATGGCCAAATACGCATTCAACTCGCCTCCACGTCATCCCGTAGAAGTAGAATGCGTGGCGCATCCCAAAGGGAATTGAATAACGCCGTCCTTTTTTTATTATCCTTCACTTGGAAAGTATGAAGATCTAGCGAAGATCTTTGCGCAAGCTTGTAGGTCGTTTGCAACGAGCCAAGCCTTTTAATCTTTATTGTTAGGTTTTATAACGTGGTTTTTAGTACTGTTGATGTCTCAATCATGATTCAGCGTTATATCGTATTGTGTTGTGACGATGCTAGGCTCTTGTCTACGCCTCCAATAAAAAATAAATATTAAATAAATCTGATCTTTTGCTGCGCTCGCTTTATGTTTGCTTCTTTGCTGTGATTTAAGGAAATTTTAATAGATTATTTTTTAATATTTAGAAAATTATTACACTTATTGGGCAGACAAGCAAACTAAAAATTGATTATAGACTAGGATTTACCCAATGACTGTCATCGGGTAACCCTCGGGTATCGCAAAGGGCTGACTCGATGGATCCGGCATGCGTTGCTCATAGTATGGGGTTTTACCGCATGTCCATCTGCCAGTCTCTCCTTCTCTCCTTGCAAGGAGTTTCTGGAAGACCTCTGGTTGCTGGAGATGAGAGTTCTGTTCTCAACGACTCTAACGCAGACCGTGACATTCGGCTGCCTCAAGGGGAAGAAGCGCCTACGCAAGCAAAGTCAAACGAGCGCCTCAAGAAGAAGTTTCTATGCGGTGTTGCTTCAGTAACTCAAAGGGGATGCTGTACTACGAGCCGTCCTCGCAGAAGCTCACAGCCACCATTGTCGTTTACGACACTCTGTTCTAGAAATTCGCCGAAAAGCGGCCGAGGCAACCTTCATACCACCTTCTTCTTCATAACGCAGACCCCATGTAGCTAAAGCGAGCCAGCAAAAAAAAATCGAGGTGCTGGGCTGGGAGATCGCACCCCATCTTTCGTATTTTTCTGACATACTTCCCAGATTACCACTCGATCTGCTCCGTAATGGCTTTCTTGTCTAAGAAAGGTTTCACAAAGTTTGAAGACTTAGTTCAACGACTCACCGACTTTCCTGTCTCTCCAATTCTGGGATCGCTGACCTGCTCAGTAAGGTAGACCATTGTAGCGAATAATATGAATAAGGATAAAGGACGGCGTTACTCAATTCCTTTTGGAATGGGCCACGCATTCTATTTCTACTTCTATTCTACGTCGTGGAAGTGATTTGAATGCGTATTTGGCCATACGATGACCTGTGGTAGCCAGCCGATGAACAATTCAGCGCTTTATCCTTCCCAGACAAGTATGATAGCAACTCACCGACCCCGGAGGGACGGAAGTCTTCGTTAGTTTAAGCGGAAAATCCGAACCAGGAACCTGGTATCGGGTGCACGCGACAGCCGGCACCTCCTCCGACTGTGCTACACATGCCCACAGCGACTAATAATGGTGATTATATTGTTGATTGACCGCTTTGTATGCTGAATAAAAGAAATAAAAAATAAACCCCTATCAAGTCTTTACGATCCACGTATTCTCTAGCGTATTCTCTTCCGATAAAACGCCGCGGAATTTGTGGGTCTCTGCTCCGAGTCTAAGTGGAACGACTCAGCCCCGACGGCGCTGATGCCTTTCCATAGTGGGCGCGAATTTCGCCGTGTCGACAGCGATGGCGCGACACCGCCGCAACCGCCGGCCGTTTCTTTGTGCGGCGAATGCAAACATTGCAACGTTCAGTAGTCAGTCGCCGGCCGACGCGGCGATCTGATGGGCGCTGGCGATCGGCCAGCGCCCAAAAAACCCTTGGTCAGCGATGCGGATTTACGCCTGAAAAACCGGTCCCTCTTCATAGCGGCGGCGGTCCGAGGGCAACAACCGATCGTTGGTCACTTCCTGAACACATAGAGAACGGTGTCTCGCCGCAGAGCGAGCGCTTCGCCCCGAACGCATGGAGGCTTCTTCACACATTGGGGTGTTCATTCGCTTGTTCAGACCGATTGCACAAGCCACTTCTTATGTTTGTGAACACTAAAAGCTTCTCCAATTAGAAACAAATGTAGCACGCTTTGACGTCAAACTGGGGACCTTCCAAACAAATCTTCAAACTTTCCATACCTAATTCGATTTATATTTTTAAAATTACCTTTTCAGTTTTTTAGCATATGATAGCTTTGTTTCACTTTTTTATTCCATTTCCACGTCGTATTGCACACTTCTCAAATCAAATTGGACCCCCTTCCAAGGTAGCCTAAGATTTTGAAATCAAAGCAAACTTTCCGAATCAAAATGAGCTCCTTCAATATTAAACTGTACACTCTCCAAAAAGTCAGAATAGTTTTTTGTTTGAGAAATATTTTAGTATAACTTTCTCTGAATTTTTAACTCAGTTTCCAATCAGGTGTGTGCGTTGACTTGCCGCTGGTAGATTTTTTACCGCATATTTTTAACGAGGAAATTCGCCGGTACATTTCGGTAAATTCGGTAAATCCGTTAATTTTTTTTTAAATTTAATAATCCTTCAAAACAACTAGTTTTAAGTGGCTGTGATGTAAAAAAAAGCGGAAAGCTTTCAACCGAAACATAATCACGTTTGGAAAAACCATATCATCTTCATTTTATCATGCACACGTCATCCTAAAGCAGACGACCCTCCGGGAAGAAACGAGCATCCTACAAAAAACAGTGCAAAAGGAAGCCTAACAACGCACAAGTATAGCGATCTATATTGTGTTTGCTTAATTAAACTCATAAAACATTTCTGGAACATCCGACGTCCAATTGAATATTGCTACTAATATTTCTTTTGGATTAACATTCTAACTACTTTTTGAAATTATCACAATTATCATCATTTCATTCGATGAAAGAATGACCAGCCACTACATAAAAAAGGGCGAAATGTGACCTGATAAAAAATTCTTTCTTTTCTTATGTGGGAGAAGAGCTTAAAATCCACCAGGACATCAGGTGGACTAGCAGAGTACATTCCGATGCCTTACATCTGGGACTAAATTACGCGAACAAGACATGAGCGTATCTTCTCCTTATTCCCATGGCGATCGTCTATTCTGAGAGCTTCTATATCTCTGGTTCAAATTGTCGCATGTCGTGTGGGGAATGTCAGCGCGAGGTAGTATGCCGCTGGAGCGCACGATCTCCGCTTCGTGATGTGAACATGGATGTCTTGATGAGGTTGAGGACCACGAACAGTAATAGCAAGTTATTGGAGAAGGTAGAAGCAATCACTTCTAAACTGAGATCGGTAGTATGTTTCCTCCTCCACTCGATAGACAGAAACATGATTTTGTATGAAAAAAGTCGTTAAATTTTTCGGTAAATTTGGGAATTTACCGAAAATTTTCGTTAAGAGAATTTCTCGCAAAAATGCCGGTAAATCCATGAAACCGGAGAATCGTTAACCGCTAAACGCACACCCTTCTTCTTCTTCTTCTTCAGCGTTTGTCCCGCTTCATGACAGGGTCCGCCTTTCTGGTGCCATGTCGCCATCTTTCCCGATCCCGTGCTAGATCAGGGTGGACACCAGCTACTTTAAAGTCCTCGTGTAACGTATCAGCCCAGCGCTGCTTCGGGCGCCCTCTAGGCCGTTTTCCAGACACTACGAAGTTAAGGCCTATCTTACGGACGCTGTCTTCCTTTCCACGCAGAACGTGGCCGTACCATCGTAAGCGAGCTTCACGCATCTTGTCCGCTATCGGCGCGACACCGAACTTCTGCCGAATAGCCTCGTTTCGGATGCGGACCAGGCGCGTGACTCCAGCCATCCAGCGCAGCATCTTCGTCTCCATGACGCTGAGGCGACTTTCCGTTTCCTTTGTCGCAGGCCAACACTCAGCTCCGTACATCGCTACCGGCCGGACAACGGTTTTGTAGATCTTCGACTTTAAGCGCTCTGGCATCTTCTTGTCGCAGAGTACTCCAGTCAACGAGCGCCACTTCGACCAAGCTGCACTCACGCGTGAGTTCACTTCAACCATCAGACTGCCATCAGAAGCTATTGCTGATCCCAGGTATTTAAACACCGAAGTGCGTGCAAGCTCAGTACCGTTAATCTTAATGGAGCCGGACTCATTTACGTCAGTCGCGAAATACTCGGTCTTCTTGACGTTCAATTTGAGTCCGAACATGGCCAGGCGGTCGCACCAAGCTTGCACCTCTCGCTCGAGCTCACCTTTGTCTTCGCAGGCGAGCATCACGTCATCAGCATATAGCTACGTCCAAGGGACGGGCTTCTGAAGATCTCGCGTAATGGCATCCATTACGACAACAAAGAGGAGTGGGGAAAGCGCAGATCCTTGGTGCACCCCAACAGAGATGGGAAACTCCGTCGAGGTTCCTGCTGCCGCTTGCACACGACTCTTTGGACAAGAGTATAGCATTCGCACCCACTCTACAAGTTCTTCGGGAACACCGTGCTGTCGAAGGGCGTACCATATAACCTCACGCGGTACGCGATCGAAGGCCTTCTCCAAGTCGAGAAAGGCAAGATGCACCGGCTTCTGTTTCTCGCGATGCTTCTCTACCAGAAGACGGGCGGCATGTATGGCATCGATAGTGCCACAACCAGCCACGAAGCCGCACTGATTGCTGGAAAGCTTGACGATTTCGCGAATTCGGCTATCGAGGATTCGCTCGAAGATCTTCATGCTGTGCGAGAGCAACCGAATCGGACGGTAATTTGAGCAGTCTGCAAGGCTGCCCTTCTTCTTCCAAATCGGGATCGTCGTACTTTCCTGCCAAACATCAGGCACCTTCTTATCCGCTACAATTTGGTTGAAAAACTTGGCCAACCACTCAGCAGAGCACCAGAACTTCGACTTCCATAAGTCAGCTGGCAAGTCATCTGGACCAGTCGCCTTGCCCGGTCTCATCATCCTCAGAGCCGCGTCAGTTTCCTCCACAGTGATTTTGTGGACGGGACCGTGGATAGGAGCCACAGAAGGGACGGCCGGATGAGGGAACTCTTCAGTCGAAATTCCCTCAAAATAATCGCACCATCGCTTCAAGGCCTTTTTGCGCTCTGTCAGAAGATGGCCGTTCTCATCATTGATGCCAAAGAACTTCTCTATATCCTCGGATTGGCGATGCCGGTTTTTCGCAAGTCGGTATAAATACCGCTCGCCATCGCGCGACTCAAGCTTTTCGTAGACATCATTGTAATGAGTGGCTTTTGCTACGGCCACAGCCTTCTTGGCAGCTTTTTTCGCTTCGTGGTACTTTTGCCAATTATTAGCGGTCTTCTCGCCGAGAAACACATGATAAAGCGCTTTCTTCTCTCGAACCTTTTCTTTCACATCGTTCGTCCACAGCCATGCCTGCATGTCGACCTTTCGTCGTCCAGGCTTTGTAGTGCCAAGTTCTGACCTCGCAGCTTGAAGTATCGCGTCGGTCGCTTTCTTCCAAGTTTCGTCGACAGTCGTGACTGTCGGTAACCGTACGCGAGAAATCACAGCTGCTTCCTTTTCCTTCATTCGCCACCACTTGATTCTTGCAGCACCGCATCGCTCAACCTGCTGCAGCCTCGGAGGAGCGATCTTCAAAGTACAGATCAGCGGACGATGCTGTGGGGCGACCGTTTCATACGGCACGATCTTCGCGTCTGTGACGAGATTTCGGTCACGATCTCTCACAAGGACGAAGTCTATCTGCGTCTTGGTGTTCCCACTATAGAACGAGATAAGGTGGGAGTTGCGTTTGCGAAACACGGTGTTCATTATGGTGAGGTTATGCGAATCCGCATATTCAAGGATACGCTCACCATCTGTGTTACGCAACCCATAGCCGAATCCACCATGACAGCTGTACCCGTCTTTCGTAGCGCCTACGTGCCCATTGAGGTCACCAGCGACGATGATGACGTCCTTCGACGGTACCTCTGCTGTCTTCTCATCAAGCAGGCTCCAAAACTCATCCTTGGCTTGATCGGAACAGCCAGTCTGCGGAGCATACGCAGAGAAGAAGTGGAAGAGTCGCTCCTTAGCGGCGACAACGATCTTCATCAATCGATCGTCAAAGCGCTCAACGCTTACAATCGAGTCTCGGAAACGCTCGGAGACGATTATACCAACACCACTGGTGGTCCTGGGACTTCCACATAGAACGGCCTTGAAGCCACGTCCTATATCTCTTGACTTGCGGCAGGACCACCTCGTCTCCTGCACCGCACAGAAATCAACTCTTCTACGCTCCAGTGCTTCTACCAACTCGCACGAGCGGCCCGTCAACGTACCCACATTCAGCGTTGCTACGCGGGTCCTGCTTACGTTACGGGACTTTCGGACTAGCTCAGTTGCCCCTCGATGCCGTCCTCGCACCAGGGACCCTCGCATACTTCTCACACTCGCCGGGCTTTGCGAGTGCGCGTCGGCTCCCGCGGACGCCGTAGCATTATCTCGAAAAACATGAACTGACATACACCCATACGATGTGACATTGGGTTGTTCGTAGGCCGGCCTGTCACCAGGGCCTGTCGCCTGCATTCGAATGTCCGTGCTTGGCTTAGCTCGCAGAAGCGAGCAGTTTCCAGTGGCACCACGAGGAGGAACGGACATCGCCACCGCTAAACGCACACCCTTGTTCCCAATAAATAAATACAATGTTTGAAATTTTAGAAACATCCTATTTTTTTGAGGAAAAGTAATGGTCTGAAGTTTGTTTTGAAGTGCAGAAAGGCGGCCATTTTTTAGTTCTAAAAAAGAGATTGCGCCATGCCCTATTC
Organism: Heligmosomoides polygyrus polygyrus; assembly: GCA_947396885.1. Taxonomy (NCBI): domain Eukaryota; kingdom Metazoa; phylum Nematoda; class Chromadorea; order Rhabditida; family Heligmosomidae; genus Heligmosomoides; species Heligmosomoides polygyrus. The sequence goes on from OX377201.1 coordinate 17,145,012, forward strand.
CAAGACATCGCGATTTTTTATTCGATTGATAGCCTGTTTGTATGGAGTTTAACAGCTTTAATGGTAGAACACAAACAACTGTAAAGAACACGCATTTTCTCACTTTGATGCTTCACGAAAGTAGAATTACACTATCAAATGAAAAAAGTTGCTGTGGATTTTTTGGCTGCATGGCACAACCTGATCTTTTAAGGCGGGTTTCTTGCTGTGCTTTAGGACAAATGTTAATTTATTGTTTTTTTTTCTAAAAATAAATTTTTTGTAAAATTATTGCACTTGTTGGGACAGCTAAATTTAAAAAATTTGGAGAAAGTTACTCAAACCAAATTTTCATTGAACAAGCTTGCTCTTACCATCGTAATGAATCTGTAGCCTAACCTGTCTGAAGGACATTTCGATCTGGAAGAGTTCGCATTGATTTTTAAGGTTTAAAGCTGGCTTAGAAGAGTGCTCAATGTTCAATTGATTTGAAAAATGTTCAATTTTATTTGGAGAACGCCCAATTTATTTTGAAACAAGTCCCTTTTTGGAAATGTCTCATTTGATTTGAAATATGTCCAATTCGACGTGAAAATTGTATGTTTATAAATACTAAAACTTTAATTAGACACCAATATGGCATTCTCACGTCAAACTGGGAAACTGTCAAAAAAATTGGACGCTGTAGCTGTGTTCAACTCTCCTAAACCATTGGCATCGTCGAGTCTTTCTACAGATATACTAGGCTCATCGCGAGGTTGCTAACCGGCTTTATTTGCTAACTTTTCGTCTAGATTGCCTACTTCAGATCCCGAAAAGATCAAATCAATTGAACTCAATTTTAATTCTAAAATTAAAAAATAAAAACCAAATCATATCACCAAGCTCCAGCACGGTCCTATGATACCTGAAGGTATGAAGGGTACCATGGCCAAATGGCCGTAGAACAGTTTCTCTTAACGGTCCTCGCCATTAGCAACCACTAGGACAAAAAAGTCCTTGTCCTTTCTTTCCCGGGTACTGTTCCTTCGTAATGAACCCGGTCTCTTTTTTCATAGTTTTTCGTTTTTTTTCTTTCTCCTTCCCCTTTGCTTTTCCAAGATTTTAGATTTTTACGCAATTGCTCCAAACAAGCTTGGCGCTTTCGACACCAAACTTAACATCTTCAAAATCAAAGCACCCACAATAAAATAGAGGCTTACTGAGACGGTTAGATTAATTTCTGCTCAACGAATATTTGGTATGTCTTTCTTTGAAATTTTTCAATTCACCTGCCCGAATAAGTCAACACACTGTTTGAAATTTAAGAAATGTATATGTTAAGAAAAATTAATGAAGTGAACTTTGTTTTAAAAAACGAAAGGCAGCAATCATATAGAGTATTGAAGAAGGAGACTACGCCATGCACTCCATTGGCTCCTCGCAATTTTTTTAAATTGATAGTGTAAATTATAAATGTTTAAAACAGCGATGTGATGGCATTTGTGTTCTTTCGACTGTTTTCCTCTATCGCTTATGTCCGTGTTGCTTCACGTACACAGAATTTTTGTTGTCATGAAATTAAAACTAGAATAACCTTTAAATCTATCGACGTGCCGATTCGATGATTGATTGATCGATTGGTCGATTGATTTATAGGTTATTCTATTTTTAATTTATGTTATTATGACTTAATTTGATAATTGATTCATGATATGACTTAATTTTATAAGTTATTCTTTGTGGGGCGCGTGTTGTGCAGTCGGAGGAGGCGCGACTGCCGTGTGCACCCGATACCAGGTTCCTGGTTCAGATTTCCACCCCAGGCCAACCAAGAATTCCATCCCTCCAGGGTCGGTGAATTGGTACCAGACTTGTCAGGGAAGGATAGAGCGCTGACTTGTTCATCGGCTGGCCACCGCAAGTCATTGTATGGCCGAATACGCATTCAAATCGCCTCTACGATATCCCGTAGAAGTAGAATGCGCTGGCGCATCCCAGAAGGGATTGAGTAACGCCGTCCTTTATCCTTATTTTTATTCTTTGTGGCGAAATTACGACAATTATTCATGCTAAACGCAACCAATATTGTGTAATATGCAAGAAATCAGAATAGTGCATGGCGCGATCCCACAGCTCATATGTTAGAAAATTTTTATTCCCTTTCGCTTTCATATGAACTCTGAACTTCGTTTGTACCTTCGCTGACAAAGTTACCAACGTTCACACAACACTTACATTTTTGGGACACCCTGTATAAGGCTTCTCACTCCAAGGTGTCTAACCTAAAGAAATTGATAAAATCGATCGATATTGGTCGGCCGATTACTGTAGCAGTAATTATCCTCCACCGGACGCTCGCTGCGCAACGTCTGCGACAGGTCTTCTGAATTCGGACCGCCGGCGCATGATGTACATATATGATGCATCTTCTGAACCAGGACACTGCAGACTCACACCCTGCCATTGGCCGTATTCCAGAAATACGATGGTCATCTGCCAAGGGTTCAATTCGGTGACAGCAGCCTATGGACAAGCTCAAATACACAACCGGCTGGAATACGCCGCAGTTTCCCACTCGTCTTTTGGTGGCCCATTTCTTTGTGATTTCAACTGAACACACCGGTAAAGCTCAATTCTATGTGGTAGGCTGGAAGATCAAAAACGCTTTTGCATGGTCCAAGTCGTCGAAAATTAGGTGTACCGGCCACGTAATGCGCTTCGCAGACAGAAGTTAGACAAGAGCCGTCTCCTATTGGACTCGGCCGAATGTCAGTGCGCTCATCAACGCGTTAACTCTGAACGCATGATACGACGCTCTTCGTGTCACTCGAGTGACGAGTATCCATTGGAGCACTCTGGCATGCCACAGGGATGAGTGGATACGTAGCTGGCGCCCAGAGCGTCTCGATGATCAGTTGGACGATAGGTGACAAAGGTGATGCAGTTGGATTAGAATCGAAGAAATAGGGCAGAGCAGGAGTGCTGCCGCTCATATTGCAAGTTTTTCCTGTTTCATGCTTGCTATAAAAAATGAACCAGGACAATGGAGATAGTTCTACTGAACCTCGAAACTCTGCGTTGCGTTGATTGGTGCGTTTTAAGTAGACCTCTGGTCGGGTTTGGCGGTTCAATGTCCATGTTATGAAAGATGACGGACAAGCAGGCCGGCAGCAATCGTCACTGGCTGGTTCCTGATCTTCAATCATCACACGGACATATTCAACGATTTTTGCACCGAATTGTAACTGGCAATGAAAAATACTGTTTGTACGGTCAACCGGGGTTTTATTGCAAGCGAAAGGAACAAGGAGAAGGGGTTGTTGGTGAAGATGATTTTTCTCTTTTTGGCATTTTGTTGATATTCGAAAGAAACCAGCATGAGCCAATAAACGCGACACAAATTCTTATAGAACAAGGCATTCTCTTCCGAACGGCATATAACACCAAGCAAAAAATTCCTACCACAGAGTAGATAAATCTCCTTCTTCGGACCTCCCATTTTAATGACCTAAAAATCAATACAGAACAAATGAGCAGATGGGACTAACATGTGCTGTTGTAGCACAAAACATTGTCTTCCAAGTGCTGTGAAAAGCTGCGCAAAATTTCCAAACCTAGGCGTAGAGAAACGGCTGCGCAGATGCCACTTTTTCACTTTTTCACTTCAACTACCTAAAAATTAAAAACTCAGGATGAAAAAAAGAAATGCAATACATTCTGATAGAGCAGATCATTCTCTTTCGAAAGCTATGCAGCGCTACGCAAGAGACCGCCGAGAAATCCGCAATGAATCATTTATGCGCCAAAAGGCGGGCTATTAATCAGCGAACAGTAGGCAAACTCTTAACTCAAACATACTCAGCAGTAGACACCTCAAGACTCAAAAATGACTTAAAAAGAAAAACTAGAAAAAAGCTAATGCAAAACTGAAGGACATACATTCCGAGCGCTCGCTTACAACGTAAATTTTATAGCCAAAAGGCGACAGTGCAGGAAGGACATGCTGGGACTGATCACGAGAAAGGACTGAAGAGAACAATAGAATTAGTATATGCATTTTTCCAGTAACAGAAGTCTGGCAATGAGAGACGTTCATAAGCTGACAGCCCACTTCTTCTTCTTCTTCTTCTTCTTCAGCGTTTGTCCCGCTTCATCGCGGGGTCCGCTCTTCTGGTGTCATGACGCCACCTTTCCCGGTCATGCGCTTGATCAGGGTGGACGCCAGTTACTTTCATGTCCATGTGTAACGTATCCGACCAACGCTGCTTTGGGCGTCCTCTAGGCCGCTTTCCTGACACTTCCAACCCAAGGCCTATCTTGCGGACGCTGTCTTCCTTTCCACGCAGAACGTGGCCGTACCATCGTAAGCGAGCTTCGCGCATCTTGGCCGCTATCGGCGCGACACCGAACTTCTGCCGAATAGCATCATTTCTGATGCGGTCCATGCGGGTGACTCCAGCCGTCCAGCGCAGCATCTTCGTCTCCATGACGCTGAGGCGCGTTTCAACTTCCTTAGTCGCAGGCCAACACTCAGCGCCGTACATCGCTACTGGCCGGATGACTGTTCTGTAGATCTTTGACTTCAGGTGCTCTGGTATCTTCCTATCGCAGAGCACACCAGTCAGCGAACGCCACTTGGACCAAGCTGCACTCACGCGTGAGTTCACTTCAACCATCAGACCGCCGTCAGACGCTATTGCTGATCCGAGGTACTTAAACACCGAAGTGCGTGCAAGCTCAGTACCGTTAATCTTAATGGAGCCGGACTCGTTTACGTCAGTCGTTAGGTACTCGGTCTTCTTGACGTTCAATTTGAGTCCGAACATTGCCAGGCGGTCGCACCAAGCTTGCACCTGCCGCTCGAGATCATTCTTATCTTCGCAAGCGAGCATCACGTCATCAGCATAGAGCAATGTCCATGGGACAGGCTTCTGAAGATCTCGCGTAATGGCATCCATGACGACAACAAAGAGGAGTGGAGAAAGCGCAGAGCCTTGGTGCACCCCAACAGAGATGGGAAACTCCATTGAGGTTCCGGCTGCCGCTTGCACACGACTCTTTGGGCAAGAGTAGAGCATCCGCACCCACTCTATGAGTTCCTCAGGTACGTTGTGTTGTCGCAAGGCGTACCATATAACCTCACGCGGTACGCGGTCGAAGGCCTTCTCCAGGTCGAGAAAGGCGATATGCACCGGCTTCTGTTTCTCACGATGCTTCTCTACCAGGAGGCGGGCGGCGTGTATAGCATCAATGGTCCCACAACCAGACACAAAACCGCACTGGTTGTCGGAGAGCTTGACGATTTCACGAATTCGTCTGTCGAGGATTCGCTCGAAGATCTTCATGCTGTGCGAAAGCAAGCGAATCGGACGATAATTGGAGCAGTCTGCAGGACTGCCCTTCTTCTTCCAAATCGGAATCGTCGTACTGTTGTGCCAACACTCCGGTACTTTCTTCTCCTTTACTACCTGGTTGAAGAACTCAGCCAACCACTCAGCAGGATACCAGAGCTTCGACTTCCAAACATCGGCTGCCAGATCATCCGGTCCTGTCGCCTTGCATGGCTTCATCTTCTTTAGAGCCGCTTCCGTTTCCTCCACGGTGATCTTGTGTACGGGACTGTGAACAGAAGCCACAGAAGGGATGGCCGGGTGAGGAAATTCCATGGTGGAAACTTCCTCGAAGTAATCACGCCATCGCTTCAGCGCCTTTTTGCGGTCTGTCAGAAGATGGCCGCTCTCATCATTGATGCCAACAAACTTTTCAATGTCCTCGGTTTGGCGGTGGCGGGTCTTAGCAAGTCGGTACAAATACCGCTCACCATCGCGTGACTCGAGCTTTTCGTTGACATCACTATAATGAGTGGCTTTCGCAACAGCCACGGCTTTCTTTGCAGCCTTCTTCGCCGTCGCCCAGGCTTCGTTATGCCGAGTTCCAACCTTGCAGCTTGGCGTATCGCGTCGGTTGCTTTCTTCCAAGTTTCGTCGACAGTCGTGACTGTCGGTAACCGTACGCGGGAAATCACAGCTGCTTCCTTCTCTTTCATTCGCCACCACTTGATTCTCGCAGCACCGCATCGCTCAACTTGCTGCATCCTCGGAGGGGTGATCTTAAAGGTGCAGAATAGCGGTCGATGCTGTGGGGCGACCGTCTCATACGGCACGATCTTCGCGTCTGTGACAATGCTTCGGTCGCGATCCTTGACAAGGACAAAGTCTATCTGAGACTTGGAGCTCCCACTATAGTATGAGATGAGGTGGGAGTCGCGTTTTCGGAAAACGGTGTTCACAATGGTGAGATTATGCGATTCCGCATACTCAAGAATGCGCTCACCATCGGCGTTACGAGACCCGTATCCGAAACCACCATGACAGCTGTACCCGTCCTTCGCAGCACCTACGTGCCCATTAAGGTCACCAGCGACTATGATGACATCTTTCGGCGGTACCTCTGCTGTCTTCTCATCAAGCAGGCTCCAAAACTCTTCCTTGGCTTGATCGGAGCAGCCACTCTGCGGAGCATACGCAGAGAAGAAGTGATAGAGTCGCTCCTTCGCGGCGACAACGATCTTCATCAATCGATCGTCATAGCGTTCGACGCTTACAATCGAGTCACGAAATCGTTCGGAGACGATTATTCCAACACCACTGGTGGTCCTGGGACTTCCACATAGAATGGCCTTGAAGCCACGTCCTATGTCCCTTGACTTGCTGCAGGACCACCTCGTCTCCTGCACCGCACAGAAATCAACTCTTCTTCGCTCCAGTGCTTCAACCAACTCGCACGAGCGGCCCGTTAACGTACCCACATTCAACGTTGCTACGCGGGTCCTGCCTACGTTACGGGACTTTCGGACTAGCTCAGTTGCCCCCCGATGCCGTCCTCGCATCAGGGACCCTCGCATACTTTCCACACTCGCCGGGCTCTGCGAGTGCGCGTCGGTTCCCGTGGACGCCGTAGCACAATCTCGAAAAACATGACTATTCATACACCATGTGATGTGACATGGGTCTTCGTAGGCCGGCCTGTCACAAGGGCCTGTCGCCTGCATTCGAGTGTCCGTGCTTAGCTTAGCTCACAAAGCGAGCAGTTTCCAGTGGCACCACGTGGAGGAACGGACATCGCCACCATAAGCTGACAGCCCACACCAAAGGATAAGAGATTCGTGGTGCACTCCCATGATAAGCCTACTGGGAGCTTACCATCAAAAGAACGATGTATAGCGATAACTGCTAAGCTTGCCTGGCAGCCGGGCTGAGCCTAAGAGGAGTATCCAGTCATAGGTTGAGTTCATGGGTTTCAAAAGCATAGCATATATTGTTTATGTTAGAAAGGAACGTCATCAAATTTATTACTCTAATTGCCCAGCGATTTGCCTAGGTGCGACGCCTTAAATAAAGTCAAAAGGCCGAAAATGAACAAAAGCATAGAACTCGGATTGCTCCTCTACAGAATTATACTAGCTAACACTTATCAGAGACACCAACAGCAGACAGAATGCCTGTTTTCTTTAACGCAGTCTTGAATTGTGAGGACGTTTGGCACTGATCCAGAGCTGGAGGAAGACGTTCACAATCCTAATAGATAACAGCCCGAAATGTGATGGTGTAAGTTGGAGTATCCGCGTCTCCCGTGTGATGGTCGGAGGCGCCAGTAGTTTGGTGGTCGTACTCGAAGTTCTCCTTTTAGAAGTTTAAAAGGAAAAAGTAAGTCAGCAAACATCCTTCGATAGTAAGGAGATTTCAGCCCTAAGTGTTGAAATCTTTCTCTGTATACCGGCATGGACATTGAGCCTTTTTGGTTATGAAGCACTCGAAATTCTGTAAGATACAGAATTTTGGTGAAAACTTTTTGCCCTTTCTCTACTTCTCGGATATCTTTAACATAATATGGACTCCACACTAGTGCACAGAACTCGATCACTGGCAACACATATGTTTTGTAAATTTAAGCCAAATTTTCACGTCCGAAGAATATATATATATATATATATATATATATATATATATATATATATATGTTACAGTAACACACAATAATTCTAGAATTTTCCATGTTTTATTAAGATTTTTTCCATGTTTCATTAAGCTAGGCTCGCGTCTACCACCTTTATCATCTGTATCACCTGTTGTTTCTATGATCATCGACTTGATCGATCGGGCGCTAGCCGCGTCTCCATTTGTCCCTGTCGCGTGCCAGAGTGCTCCAATGGATACCACTCATTCGAGGGACACAAAGAGCGTCATTACGGTCGTCCAGGGCTTTCACGAAGAAGTCCGACCAACGCGTTGGTGGGCGTCCTGGACTAGTGTCTATGCACTAAATAAGGAAATAAATAAATGTAAACGATAAACGATGGCGTCGCTCAATCCTTTTTGGAGTTGCGCCACGAATTCTACTTCTACGGGATGTCGTGGAGGCGACTTGAATGCGTATTTAGCCATAGAGTGACCTGCGGTTGCCAGCCCATGAAAAAGTCAATGTCCTACCATAAACAAACAATTCTTGTACCAATTCACCGAACCCGAAGGAAAAGAAGGCTTCGTTGCCTGAGCGATAAATCCTAACCATGAATCTGGTATCGATTGCACGCGAAAGCTGGCGGCACTCCCTCCTATTGCGCTACAAGCACCCAAAAAAATCGTATTCCTTGGAACAAGTAAAGTTGTAGTCACCCCACCCGCCTCGTACATAGTGCTTCCTCTTTGTAATGGGAGCTTTGCTAGGTTAATGAATAGTGCGTCGTTCTCGCTAGAGTTTTGGTGAGCATCAGTATCTCAGAGAATTTTTATTTCATATCAATTTCTTCGACCGTTTATAGCGGCATGAAGGTCGTCGTTCTCTCTGTCCGAAATAAAGAATAAGAAAGATAAAGGACGGCGTTATTCAATCCCTTTTGAGATGCGCCACGCATTCTGCTTCTACGGGATGTCTTGGAGGCGATTTGAATGCGTGTTTCGCCATACAATGACTTGCGGTGGCCAGCCGATGAACAAGTAGAGCTTCATCCTTCTCAGACAAGTCTGGTACCACTTCAGCAACCCCGGAGGGATAGAAGGCTGGTTGGCCTGGGCGGGAAATCCGAACCATCACGCTGGTATTGAGTGCAGGCGACAGTCGACGCCTCCTCCGACTGCGCGACACGCGCCCTCTGTCCAAAATACAGAAAATATTATTATGTAATGTTGAATCATCGTCAGTAGTCCTGCATTGCATCAGTAAGCGCCATACCCTCGTCCGCCACACCCACCCTGGTCAGAAGTCTTATCTCCTTCAGTGCTACGTCAGTGGACCTATTCTGGTCACTTCGCCCAGCATGACTCATCAACGTGTCCACGAGCCGTTGCAAGGCGGCTGATTCACGGCGCGACACGAACCTGGTTGCGAAGTCTTGTGCAATCCTCGCGAAGTGATGACTGCGAGTTCCCCAAATAGACCCGGATCGGCGCGACATTCCGACTTCCACAGGAACACCATTGTCCTTGACGTAGTTGTTGCCACAGCTTTCTAGTTCGTCTAAGTTTCTCCGCGTCTCAGAGAATTTTTGGTTCGCTTTACCCTTTCACACGTTTAGGATAGTAGGAGGAGGCGCCGGCTGTCGCGCGCCTTTCGAATCGTTTCGTGGTTCGAAGACCGCCAGGGTGAACCTGGCCTTCCGCTCCTCTGGAGTGTCTGAATAGGTAAAAGAGTTGCCTGGGAAGGCTATTCACTGACTTGTTCATCGGCTGGCACTCCGAAAATCATTATATGGGCAAATACTCATTCAAATCGCCTCTACGACACCCCGTACGAGTAGATGCGTGGCGTATTCTACAAAAGAATTGATCAATCAACGACGACCTTGACCTTTCTGCGCTTTGTTTAACAACGAGTTACAGATGCACTATGGATCTCCGATATAGTTATGTTCGAATGACCTATTCGAATAGGCGGTCGATTGATTTTGTTCGAATTTCAATATTCAAATTTGAATTTTCAAAAAAGACGCCTTTTTTGAATGCACTCCAATTCGAATATTCGGACAAGCACTTTTTTCGAATATATTTGAATTCGAATATTGGAAATTTGTGAGCGAAAAAATTTCGAGAGCACAATTAACTACTGAGCTGATTTAATTTCAAGACAATGACCATTTCCAAGGTTAAGTTTATTCATTCTTAGGATGAGCCGTGCATTCATCTTTTGTGTCAGCTTCTCCACCCACTTCTTCGGCGGATCTAGAGAGGAGGAATGGGGGAAAGTGTAAACAGTGTATTCCACATTCGGTAGCTTTACCGAGGCCGAAGAAGGCTTAGGCCTTCTCCCGACGGTTATAATATATAGGTGTCCATAGTTGAGATTTCTGTTTCTTTCATCTTCAAGTTTTGGGCAAATCAACAGGGTTTGAAGTGAGAGTGGACCCCTTTACTGGGCTTCAACCGCACTTCTTATTAATATTACACCTTTTAGTTATCGCGGTTTTTTCAAATAAAAATCGTGATTTTTACTTTTTCCGGTCACTACATGGCCACCATAACTAGACCACTGCTGTCTGGTGGCGGCCCGCGCGCGAAATCGCTCCACAAATCGATTGTGCGACGGCGAATATCCCTCGCTGACCGCGTGTCATTGAATTTCGTTCATAAATTCAATCTATGCTACAAGGGATCTATGTTAGCTTGTAGCCGGCTTGATTACCATACGACACTCGTTTTCAAGACTCGATAATATAGATCAATATTGTTTTCCCAATCAATAATGGCTGCTTGCTGTAAATTCCGTCCAGCACCCACCATTTTGACACGTTTCTTAGTTTGAAAGGTAACCTGTGGGCAAAAATTAATAGTATCGATCGATATTGATTGAATGGTTATCTTCAGCGGCCCCAACGCTATCATGATCTGACCACATCAATGGGGTAAACCTCAGCAAGAGTCAGCAGTAAGGATAAAGGATAGCGTTGCTTAATCCCTTTTGGGATGAGCCACCCCACATCTACTTCTACAGGATGTCGTGGAGGCGACTTGAATCCGATGAACAAATCAGTGCTTTAACCTCCTCAGACAACTCTACCGATTCCCGATCCCGAAGGGACAAAAGACATGGTTGGCCAGGGCTGGAAATCCGAACCAGGAACCTGGTGTCGAGTGCGCGCTACAGCCGGCACCTCCTCCTACTGCGCTAACACGCCCGTGTCAGAAATATTGTATATTATATGATATTACGAAACGGCAACTAATTTTGCGTGGAAGCACAGGCAGACTGAAGAACTGTATATGTAGTGAGGCTTGTCTTTAATAAAAATAGATGACTGAAGCAAAACTTCATTTTGCAGGGCTCCTGCGAGAATCCAAGAGTTGCCCTTATTAGAGTGAAACGCCGAGCTAGTCGACAGCACAAAAAACCCGCTGAATATTCATCGGTTTTTTCTTGTGCAGTGCGAGCGATGTCATCGATTTCTTAGAAACGCTTTCTTGACTGAATGCGTCCCAGAGGAACAGCACGTTGCTCTTTGCAATTTCTCCAAAACATCATTCTCTTTGGCTCGTGGCATTGACCAAAATATTTTACATTATACAAATATATATTTTATATTTTGTATTTTTTGAACAGCCTCTTAAATGTATGCTGAAGATCCAGTTCGTTGTGATGATATTCCTATTTTTTCTGTCTTGGTCAATTCATTAGTGTTTTTTGTCGAGGTAGCGAACTTTGCCATACGTTTTGTGGACAAAAATAACAACCTGACTGGGTACGAACCCGACTCGTTGAATTCAGATAAAGGGCAAATCACAACGTTCGTCAATCATTTTGTGAGGTGCGCCACGCATTCTGTTTTTAAGAAAAATCGTGGATGCAAGGCATCAGAAACACTATCGCATCGGCCAAGTCGTTGAAAATTGGGTGGGTTGACCATGTAATGTCCTTCCCAGACACTTGCTAGACGAGAGCCGTTACCAACTGGATTCCGAGGGAACAACCAGGACGTCCACCAACGCCTTGGTCAGACCTCTTCGAGAGAAGCCTGAACGACCGATATGATGCTCTTCGTGTCTTACGAGCGAGGAGGATCACTCTGGCACGCGACAGGGACGAATGGAGACGCCGCTGTGGCCCGTTCGAGCATCACGGTGATCAACGGGACGACAGGTGACAGGTGACCGTGGAGGCAAATTGGATACGAATTTTGCCTTCACCATCACTGTCCGTGAACAACTCAGTGTTTTATCCTTCCCAGACAGTTCTGCTAGTAATTCACCGACCCGGAGGGAATAAAGGCTTAGTTGGCCTGTAAGAGCGTAGCACCTACAACCCTCGATTCAGTCAGATCCTCCTCTGACTTCCATGAGCCTCCTATTATATTAGAGAGGGTAATGTTTGTACAATGCCGGCTGCATATTTCGGTGTATTGGGGGAAAAAGCGGAAGAGACCTTTTATTCCTTTCGTTTTACGCCGCTTTTTTATAGCGGTTTTGAAATCGAGGGCATTGCAGAATGAATAAAATAAAAAATAAAAATAAAAAATAAATAAACAATTATATGTTTGGGAGCTGTTACCCGAGCTATTACCCGATGAGCTGCAAGACGCCCAGTTAGCGGTCAAAAATATGTTTTGCGACCTAATTTCTGCCTGGTGCAGCTGACCGCTTCCTTTGCGTGCAGGAGATAATTACATACACCCACAGGATAATACGCTACGCTCTTAACTAGCTAGACGCGAAGTTGATTCGGTCTAATTTAAAGCCCTTTGTCTACTCAACAGATAATACCGCTTAGTTCTTTTTGATTCCTTAGTTTTTCGCGGTCACAATAGTATGATTTTTTAATAGACCCAATAATTAATTTGCCATTAACTTCAAAAGAGCGCGTGGAGTGCAGTTGGAGGAGGTGGTGGCTGTCCGATGGCAGGTTTTTGGTTACTGTTTCCCGTCAGGCCTACCAAGCCTTTCATCCCTCCGGGGTCGGTGAATTGGTACCAGACTTGTCTGGGAAGGATAAAGCGCTGACTTGTTCATCGGCCGGCCACCGTAAATCATTGGTCAAAATGATTCCGCCAAATACGCACTCAGACCGCTTCCACGATATCCCGTAGAAGCAGAATGCATGGCACATCCCAAAAAGTGGTTGAAAAACGAGATCCTTTAACCTAATCCTTTTAATTTCATTACACTGAGCCAACATAATTGGTTCACGATCCATTTTCGATCGAATTTATCGATTTCTGTTCTGAGTTGGGTGTTTGAAGGGGAGATCAGTGGTGAATATAATACTCTATAAATCGGTTTCGCAACAAATAAGCAATATTGGTCACTAGTGAAGTTCTGGGGCGAAATTCCAATCAGAAATCAGAACGGTCTCTAGGCTCCCTGACTTCTGATAAAATCATAAAGATTAAGAATAAAGACGGCATTCACCACGGAAATGAAGTAGCTGCTGGAAATACTTCATCATCTGTAAAACTGATCGGTCGTCGATCGATCAATCAATATCCGTCCAGGCTATTAATTGTTGCCCAGAGTTAACCGTTTGAAGACGGAGGGGATTGCATAGCAAGTAGACAGTAGACGTTGGGTCCATTGTCGATTCGGATAATTTGAATCTGTATTTTTTTCAAACTTTGATTGAAAGGAATGTGTGAATAATGGAATTTTTGAAAAGCACGGATCTTAGGACGATTCAAAGTGGGGTGATTTTCTCCAGACCAGATTTCAGAAAGTTCAGCTAACTGATTTTGATCAGAAATCCGATGAGCTATCCGATTTGGACATCCGATGTGAGATCCGAAACAAATCAGTTTTTCGTTAATAATATCAAAACATTATTATTTAATAGATCATCCGAAAATCCCTCTTGTTAAGGCGACTCTTACCTGAATTGTCCCAAAGTCCGGGATTTTTCAAAAATGCCTTTATTCGCATAATACTTCTAACCGAGTTCGAAAAAAGTGTCGAATTCGAATTTTCCGAGTCGTTGTCGGATGCAACGTCTAGTAAACAGCATTGCTCGGGCCATCAATATTGATTTATTATATCGACGACTTCTGGGCACACCCTGCTTAGAAGGCAGATCATCCATCGCTATGTAGGTTTTCTAACTGTCGGTTTAAGGGACAAGGAGAACTTACAAAATTAGTCAATCTCCTTGCAGGATGCGCCAAGCATTCTGCTTCTTCGGGATGTCGCGGACGCATTCTAAATGCGCCTATACAAATACATGTGGTGGCCAACCGATAGGTGCAAGTCAGTACTTTATCCTTCCCATCTACTCTATCTAATTCCGAGGATTTGTTGCCTTCGATTTCCTACGCCTGTCGTTTGGCTTTGAATTCGTGCGCTCTTCTGCACGGGCTGCTTCAACCACGCAGAACTTTCTGCCATACGAAGTCCTTCACATAAGCGTACTCCAGTTCTTCCAGACTTTGTGGTCCCTCGTCGTCGTTCGTCTAGAGTAATGGGCTAAGGGCTCCTTCTTCGTTCTGCGCGTCAGTTTCGAATCTTCGCAACCGTTTGACATTCGAGTGCATTTCAAATCGACTGCGGTTGCTTTTAAGTCGTCGAAAAACCCGACGGAAAAAAGGAGGCGTCCACCATCGCCGAATTCCGTTTTTTCGCCTTCCATTCCTTCCACTCCCATCGACAATCGCCCATAAAAAAACATCGTCGGCCGAGGAACCGAATCGCCGCCTCCTCCTCACAGCGTCCGAAAATTCGAAAGTGCATGTGCACATAGAAGGTTAGACAAACATTTGGAAGAGCCGCAGTTGATAAGGACTTGGATGAATCGTGTTTATTCTGGGGACCAAGTTGTCGTGGAATACTGCTGTGCAAATTTAAAAAAATTAAAGCTACCATCATACATCACCTCCATGATCAGTACGCTCTGACTGCTCTATTCTTATGTAGTTTTTCCATTCCGTACTGTTCACTTAAATTATTTCTGATTTTTTTCTTCAGAATTGCTGAGAGTTTCTGTGCTGCGTTTAGTTTCGAGTTAAACTTCTTCTTACTCTCTCATTCTGCTATTTCCATCACCAAAGAGTAGCTAGTTCCATCCGGTTCACTTCTAGCCCCTTAGGAGTCAAACCTCAGTTGAAGACGATGAAGATCTCTTATTTCGCTGACACGGCGCACTTCCGTGTCGAATGGAATAGCAGCGGTTAGCAGTGGTGTACATTCAAGATTAAACTGATTAAAGATTTAACGGATTCGACGCATTAGCGGAGTTTTCCGTTGCAACCCTTCTAAAGAAAAATTCACAGGTCTTCTGAATGCTCACGTCTGCACCTTTTATGACTATATAAAAAGGATAAGAAACGGGATTTGCATTCTACTTCTACACGGGATGTCGATGAGGTCATTTGGCCATACAATGAATGACCTGTACTTTATACTATAAAATTAGGGGGGGGGCCAAAAGTAATGAGACACCCCATGCCGTGTCCATATATCTCGTGGCTGGAGTCTGGATTCGTACTTGTTGTATTTGTATGTTTGTATGCTACTTACTGAAGCACATCTGAAAAGTTACCACTTCCGCCCTTTCCAGAAGCATGCCAAAAACCCCAGCTTGTCTCATGCCGAAACCCCAGTCTGACGAGTCGACCTGTGTCGCGCAAATCTCCCCCAAATCCCAACCCCGAGCAGCCTGGGCTCAATATTCACGCAAGATGAGAAGTACGTCTTCTACCTTAACCCTGCCAAGCAGCGAGTCTGGGTGAGGGATGGTGAATTGTTACCGACCTTCGTTCGGCGAGCATCTTTGGAGCTTTTGGGTCTGCGCCCATGGATCGGTTTACCGGAGGCTGTTTCCCAAGCGCACCGCGATGAACTCCAAGGCCATGGTGAACGAAATAGAAGAAATGGGCCGGCGACTCGCTCTTATTCATTCGCAGCGCTTCAAGAAGCTTCTCCTCTTCGACAACGCCGCACCCCATCGGGAACAAATAACCACGGATAAGCTTGGCCAGCTGCGCTACGTTCACATGCCTCCCCCACCGTATTCGCCGGACATATCTCCATGCAATTACCACTACTACTTGAGCCTACAAGACTTCCTAGTTGGAAGGGACACAAGAACCCAAGCAGTCCTTGACAACCATATCGAGCAGTTGATCAACACCAGGCTCAAGCAGTTCTGGAAGGATAGGATCAGGAAGTTGGCTGAGCGATGGCAGCAAGGTCCTTGCCCTTAATGGCAAATACATTCCTCAGCATCGTTGAGTTGTAATTGAGTTATAAGGAGATAAAGATTTTTTCATTTTGTCTCTTTACTTTTGGCCCTCCTAATAATACTTTTAATAATTTAAGCTGTTCTAAAAGAGGTAAAATAATTCTGTTTTAAATAAGGGACAAAAGGTATAAAGTAGGACCTACCACGCATTCTACTTCTACGGGATTGTGGAGGCGATTTGAATGCAATTTGGCCATTCAATGACTTGCGATGGCCTCCCGATGAACAAGTCAGGGCCTTATCCTTCCCAGTACAAGTCTAATACCAATTCACAGACCCCGAAGGGATGGATGGCCTGGTTGGCCCGGCGGGAAATCCGAACCAGAAACCTGGTTTCGGGTGCAAGCGAAAGCCGCCTCCTCCTCCGACTGCGCTACACGCGCCCTTTATGCCGATATAAGAACATTCATGTCAACCTTACATAAGACATTTTGACACTATGTTATGCCTAGCTATACTCTATTCTACTTTTCTATTCTATTTTATATTCTATTTCTGTTTTTGATTTCGATATCTTTTTAAATTTTCACTGGGTCTACAGAATAACAGCAGTTCTCTAGCCTCGTTGCATCTCATAGTGCTTCACAAGCATTGCTAGTGTTGGTTATTTCAATTTGGACACTGTTGCTTGATAATCCCCAGTTTTCTTTTGCTTTTTTTCAAAGGAACACTTTAGGTGCAGCCCTGAACGAATGAACCAGTGAATAACGACGTAATGGAATCTTCAACTCCTTCGTTTTGGAGTCTACATTTCATCAAAAACCTTTCGAAAGGATTCGCTCCTCCCCATTTATTATTATTTGAAAAGAAGTTTTGGAAAAAATCATTGAAATGCAGCATAAACTGCTGAAAATAATTGACAAGGATGAAAGGATAAAGGAAGGCGTTACTCAATCACTTTTTGGGATGCGCCACGCACTCTAGTTCTACTGTCGTGGAGGCGACTTGAATGCGCATTTAGCCACACAATCACTTGCAAAGAACAGACGATGAACAAGTCAGCACTTTATCCTTCCCAGGCAAGTCTGACACCAATTCACCGACCCCGGAGGGATGGAGTTCTTGTTTGGCCTACATGGGAAATCCTAACCAAGAACCTGGTGTTGGTCCATGCGACAGCCGGCACCTGCTCCATTTGTGCTACACGCGCCCGAAGATAATTAATGTTAGGATAAGAAAGGGCGAACTTGGACACTTGAATTTGAAGGGAAGCCTTGCCCGTGTTGTGCCACGAATTAACGGTGGCCCTGTTGCGTTTGCTGGACAGCCCTCTTATCTCATGAGGCAACCAATGAGATCTCGCCGAAATTCAGAAGACGGGTGGGTCGAAATCGAAATTTGCCATTTTCACATCAAACTGAGCACTTTTGAAGTCGAGCTGAATATCGTCCGAGTCGGGAGTCGATGCGATATGAAAGGTCTCATCCAGATTTAACAAGGCACTCACTAAGATTTTCAAACAAATCTGCGACTTAACACCTGACCCAAAAACGCATATGGTATTTAAACTTTTGCGAACTCTTTATTTTTCAAGAAAAACAACAAGCCAATTAGGGAAGGGGAAGCAGCGATTTTGCAACGACACGAGAAACGCACGAAAAGTGTTCAAAGTTTTCAACTTTTTCAAAGCATGTTAAATATCTTGAGTGCTTTAAAAATCGTTTGTTCACGTAGGTGCGAAAATCTCCTACTAACAAAGAATGTAACGAGTAATTATTTTTTTATTTTTTTATTCGCGTCATGGATAACCATGCAAAAGGAAAAAGGCAAAACTAAACATAAGTATTAATATATTAATACAATTATATATAATATAATATTATATTATAATATATAACTAAACATAATTATTAATATATTAATATATTATAATATTATATATAACTGGGCGCGTGTAGCGCAGACGGAGGAGGCGCCGACGGTCGCGTGCACCCGATACCAGGTTCCTGGTTTGGATTTTCCGCCCAGGCCAACCAAGCCTTCCATCCCTCCGGGGTCGGTGAATTGGTACCAGACGTGTCTGGGAAGAATAAAGCGCTGACTTGTTCATCGGCTGGCCACCGCAAGTCATTGTATGGCCAAATACACGTTCATGTCGCCTCCACGACAACTCGTAGAAGTAGAATGCGTGGCGCATCCCAAAAAGGGATTGAGTAACGCCGTCCTTTATCCCTTATCCTTTTATATATAACTAAACATATTATTAATATATTAATGTATATTATATTAACATATTAATGATCTTTGTAGGACGCGTGGGATCGGAATCGGAGCATACCCCGACTGTCTTATGCAAACTATTCCAGTGGTTTCTATTGTATTTTTGAACGAAGCTTTTTTTACTTTGGAAGATGTTCTGTTTTAATTCAGTAGCGTTAATCTTGCTTAGTACGGTGTCCAGTTTCGTTTGAGGAATGTCCAATTTGTCAAATTTGATGTAAAAATGGTATATTTCGTAGTATCCGGGGATTGGTCCTAGTAGGGGGGCACCACCAGAAAACACTTTCAATACCACTTTACCACGTTTACAATTTTACATTTTAACACCGTTCCTCAACAGACAGAGTGAAGTGCCCCTCCCCTCTAGCACAGATCCGTATCTTAACCTAACCGGCGAAAACCTCAAAAGCTGAGCATTGATGCAGAAATTCAAACCAGGCTACATATAATCAACAAATCGAGAGTAGTTGAGTTTTCTGTCGCTTCTTTGTTTTCGATTGTTCTTGATCAAGCGATATTTTCGAAGTTTTTCAGAACAAGGAACATGTCCTCTTCGGAGTACTCTTGCCGTCCCTTAGGGTAGCGGTAAAATTTCGAATTTTAAGAAGAAATGGCTTTTTGAAAACTTTAAGAAAAATGCTTTTTTTGCCATGCGGAAAGCAGTTTTCGAAAAAGAGGTCTTCATTCGAGGCAAATAGAGTTCGATTTTTCATCGAAAAATTTGAAAAGATTTCGTATAACTGATCATAACTCGGTAAGTTTCATGAAATTTGAAAAATTCTATGGCTTCTTGAAAACTAGGGGAAAAGTGCTTTCCTACCATATAAAGAGATGCAGTTTTTGATCGATTTTGCCTAAATACTTGCCGAAATTCGCGCCCGCTACCCGTCCCACATGAAGGCATCGGTTTTGAAGCCCCTACCATTCGATGTTCCGTCTTGACAGCGATCAGACTGAGGTCCGAGTAGTTCCCGCGACTTCCATGGAATACGAATCGTCGCGGCTGCTCTTTGGTGACGCTGGTCAGAGAGTGGTGTGGGGTATTTTTGACTGTGCAAACAGAGCAGCACCAGCGCGAGCGCCAGCAGCGCTGAGACGACGACGGCGACGACGACGCTAAACGTCCAGCCTCTCTCTGCCCTCGCCCGTGGTCCATTCGCCCCTCTAGTCCCTGAATGCAACTCTCAGCAACGAATTCGCTGACTATTCCGCTACAGTGGATTGATTTTTGAATCATTTCATTATTTTTTCCCTTACCACAACACTTCTGGAGTAAAAGCGCCTACTGCGAAAATAATATGACGTCTTGGTTGTCTACTGCCAGCGAAATTATGCTAGCGGATGGTGGTCAAGTCTTCATCGTCTCCTAGAAGTTGAGCCTTCTGAATTGTTGGCATAGCTATTTGACTCAGATTTTTAAGAAAACATATGTGTCCGTCCAGCTAAGCAGCTGCAGCCCTGTTAGCCGAAAATATTTTTTACTGGCTCTATAGGTCCAGCTGTCTACAGAAGCCGCTTAACAGACTTCATTTTGGTCTGAATTCCGTAGCAGCAACATGTGACGACTTTTCAGATCCAACATTTTTGATAATATTTTTATTTATTATTTATTATTTTATTTTATTTTACTTGAATTTTGTTCTTGCTGTTTTTAATTTTTTGTTTATTTATTTTAGTTTCTTTTATATGTTGAAAATAAATCGTACTATTTTATCATGTATTTTTTGTATTTTTTGCACAATCAGCAACATATATATATATACCATTTCCACGTCAAGGTCAGTGTATGGTTTCCACTTTACATTTTCCAAATCAAACTGGGCACTTTTTAAATCAAATATTTTTGATAGCTTTTATTAGTTTTATTTAGATTTACTATTTTTTATCTTGATTTATTTTAGTCTTATTTAATATCTGTTTATTTATTTTAATCAGTTAGTTTTCAGAATATAAAATAAATTGTATTATTTTTATAGTGTATTTATTTTATTTTTTACACAATTAAAATAAAAAAGGTAAAAGACGGCGTTATTCAATCTTTTTTGGGATGCGCCACGCATTCTACTTCTACGGGATGTTGTGGAGGCGTGTTGAATGTGTATTTGGCCATAAATGATTTGCAGTGGCCAGCCGATGTACATGAACAAGTCAGTGCTTTATCCTTCCCAGACAAGTCTGGTACCAATTCACCGACCCCGGAGGGATGGAAGGCTTGGTTGGCCTGGGCGGGAAATCCAAACCAGGAACCTGGTATCGGGTGCAAGCGACAGCCGTCGCCTCCTCCGACTACGCTCCACGCGCCCTTTTGCACAATTAGCAACATATTTGAAATTATATTATTTTTATAATTATCTTTTTATTTTTTGTAGACGTAGTTTGTATTGCTCAAAATTGGACTTGGTTAAGCGTTCTATGCCTAATGTTTGCCTATTATGTTTTAGTACACTCTGAGATGCAGATAAACAAATAGAGGAGTAAATAAACAAATAAGTAGGTTATTTTTTAAAACAAATTGGACGCCCTTCTAGAGCTGATTGACGCCTTTGTAATCAAGACATGTTAAAAATCTGAACAACCTTCTTCCACAAAAACAAGAACTCTTCGAAAAGATCATAATAATTTTGTTAAAATAAATTTTAGTATGACTTTAAAATTAATACACCTCCCTCAGTAAATGAGCACATTATTTGAAATTCTGTAAAACTTTTACTTTTTGAGGTGAACGTAAAAATTGTTTTAGAGTGGAAGGAGACAGCAATTTTTGCGCAGTAAAGTAGGGATCGCGCCATGCATTCGACTAGGTTGTCGAGGTTTTTGTTTGATTGATAGTGTAAATATGCTGCTTAGAAAGCAAACAAACAGCAATTTGTGGATATGCGTGTTTTATAGCCGTTTTTTGCACTGCTCACCTCTGTGTAACTCCACGGAAACAGAATTTCAAAACTATAAATCACTATTTTTCCTTGAAAAATGGAAAATTTCAAATATTTAAAAAACACTGTTCCCGTATTTGGTAGGGTGAATAAGAAAATATCAAAATTTCAATGTCAAACCAACTTCTCCTTTCCTTTCCAAAAAGTGTTCTAACCGTCTCGGTAAGTTTCTGTTTTAATGTGAACAAACCTCGTTTTAATTTGATTTGAATGCATATTTTGGGCTATACAATGACTTGCGGTGACCAGCTTATGGGCAAATCAGTGCTTCATTCTTCCCAGACAAGTCTGGTACTCATTCGCCGACCCTGACGGGATGGAACTCCTAGTTGGCCTGTGTGGGAATTCTGAACCAGGAACATGGTATCGGGTGCAGGCTACAGCCGGCGCCTCTTCCGACTGCGCTGCTACGTACCCGTAGAAGAGTAAGGAGGGACACATCGTCCAGTACAGCCTAGCAACGTCTCGAAAACTGGATGTTGTTTAACGACCGGCAGGCGATGTTTTCACTGCGAGTATACGTCCCTGGCGCTGGTGGATGTCTTATCAGCTTGAGAGCGCCGCAAACTTTCTTCTCCACAACACTTTCCTCATCGTCGCGCAGCTCATCGACGCATTGATTGCTTCTATTGGAAGCTTCTCTGGCGATTCTTTTGGATATTTGCTTTAATTCACTACAATTTTTGTTCTTCGCTCTTCAAGGTAAACTGACTACTCCGTACTGGAGTAGAAAGAGCTCGCTGGCCAATAATATTCGCAGCAAAATTTCACTTTTTTCAATTCCTATGAAAAAACGCGGATGTAAAACGCATGGCGCATATCGCTTTAATGCAGCATTCGAAAGCATGAGCTTGTTGCTCTGTGCTGGCTTTACATGCCCTTCCGAATCTTTATCCCTTCGAACGATGAAATTTTAACATTTTGATCGAGTCATTTTGGCGAATCCGTCTTGTTGCAAAAATACTGGCCGAATTTTTCAATTTCTCTTCTCATTGCTAAATTTCGTTGTTAAATCGAGTAGTTGCAACCATATTGTTGCTTTATTGAAGCCACTTTTAAACTATTGAGAACAAGTCGCCATTTGGCAAGCAAAATAATAACTCCAGAAGTCACTGTGAACGTCTGTATAAGTTTCTCGCTAGAAACACTGTTGATAACACTCCATCTACGCAAAAAGTCTTCTATTCACATTTTCATGTACTACTGAGCTTTAAAAAATTGAGGCACAAGCAATTTCGGTAGTTGTCGTAAATGTGGCCTACATGCTGAAGCGAGAGCGTGCCAACTAAAAGCGGCCAATCACAGTGCTGACCGAACACGTCCTATCTGGGTGACACGGCAGATTCGATGTGGTCTGATTGGACTGCTACATCTCCATTCATTACTAGTGCTGCGATTTTTATCCGTTGTCTCGGATAGCCCAGCACTTCATTAAGCATACAGATTAAGTCTTCAAATCGCTTTTCGATATTACAAGTAGAAGTCAAGTGCCGGGCTTACTCCTGAGGAATTGCCCCACGCAGCTAGCCTACCTACAACGTTTGATGTGATCGAATTTGATGGGTAGATGGCTCATACTACCGAACTTTTCTAGACTACTGTAACCCCGCCTCCTGCGGCTACTTGTCAGAAGAGAAGCTATGCCTTCAACCCCGTGTGCACTGTTCTTCCTTCCGTCAGAGCGAAGAATTGGTGCCCCACGGCTGCCACGGCTGTGCTGGCTATCTTCCCGGAAAATTCCGAAAACCTAAGGACTTAGGGTAGTGGAGTATACCATTCTCATGTCGAACTGGACATTTTTCAACCCAGACTGTAGACATTTCAAACTGAAGAACTGGACATTTTTCAACCCAGACTGTAGACATTTCAAGCTGAACACCACTGTAGGTCAGCCCAAGACTTGAAATCAAAGCGAACTCTTCCAAATCAAAACGAGCTTCTTCTATATCCAGCTAGAGACTCTCCAAAAAGGTTATAAACATTTTTTGTCCAAGGAACTTTTAATATGATTTTCTCTGAAGTTTTATTTCATATACATAATAAGTGAATAGTTTGTTTAAAATGTTGTAAAACTCTTATTTTTTGTCAAAAATAAAACTTGTTTCAAAAAGCAGCAAAGCGGCTATTTTCTGGTCGAAAAAGAGATTGCGCCATTCACTCGTCCAAGATATCGCAATTTTTGTTCGATTGATAGCCAATTTTTGTTTGCATGGCTTTTCACGCCTGTAGAAGGTACAAAAAAACAATTATAAGGAGCACACATGCGCTCATTTAGATGCTTCATGTGGGCAGCATTTCACAGGCTATTGAATGAAAACCGCTATGTGTTAATCGAATGCATGGCGCAAGCTGACATTTTAATGCGCTATACGATTGCTGCATCGCTTGCCTGTAAAAAAATTTGATTTTTTCTCAAAAATTAAAAATTTTACAAAATTATTACGCTCATTCAGGCAGCTGAACTAAAAAATTTCGAATTAAGTTGTACTAGATCTTCCTTGAAAAAAAATTGTTCTAACCGTCTCGATGAGTTTCTATTTTAATATGGAAAAAGCTCATTTTGATTTTATTTGAATGCGTGCTTTATCCTGTAGAACGGCTTTAAGGTGGCCAGCTTATGCGCAAGTCTGTGTTCTAGTCTTCCCAGATAAGTCTGGTACCCATTCGCCGACACCGCAGGAATGAAACGTAACCGTCACTTTGAGTCTGTAGTTTGGACTGCCTGAAGGCCATTTCGCTTTGGAAGAGGTCGCCTTGATTTGAAAAGCTTTAAAGCTTGCTCAGAAATGTCCAGTTTTATTTGAACTTTCCAATTTGGTACGAAAAGTGCCCAATTTAGTATGAAAAGTGGTCAAATTGAACTAAAAAGTGTCCAACTGGCAACAAAATTGTTCAATTAGCAGCTTTGTCGACAATACTGTTAGAACGAGGAAAAAACTTCGTTTTTCTTTACAAGCCGTTATAAGATTAATTTTTAAGCCTTTAGAGTGAAAATCAATAGCGGCCATTATTTTCGCGATTCAATGCATTAAATCCCCGTCATTTATCTAGAATGGGGAGTGAGACAATTGGACGATTTGATGTGGTCCATAAAATTTCCAAGGTCGATGCTTGATAGTCATTAAATTTTGCGTTTTTTGCCTATTTTTTTCAGGCACACGTAGAACCGGTTCTGAGCCGGTCAATGCGGACGTACCCGCCGCTCTCGGATAGTTGGCCGGCAAAGGGCAGGCTGCCCTTCGCCACTTTTCCAGCTAAACTACATAGAGCAGCATCAGGGCCACAGATTAGCTCTAACTTCTTCCCAGCATAGAAGCACTATGGTCGATTTCACGAATGCAGCGAAAACGACAAGAAGCCTTGTCTGTGTCTTTGGTCTCCTACACTGAAATTGACTGAGATTTTATGCTTTTAATGCCATGGGGAGCTCAGTGGGAGAAGGTGCCGGTTGTTGAGTGTACCCGATGCCACGTTCTTGGTTATGATTTCCCTCCAAAACCAAAAAACAACCAAACCTTCCACCCATTCGGGGTCAGTAATTCGGTGCCAGACTTGTCTGGAATGAATAAAGTGCTGACTTGTTCATCGGCTGACCACCGCAAGTCACATTGTATGGGCCAAATCGCCTCCACGACATCCCGTAGAAGTACAATGCGTGGCGCATCCCACAAAAAAGTTAAAATATCTTTTTATTTATGCAAAGTGCTCGAATTTCAGACAAACTAAAATTACGTTCATGTAATATAACGTATGAATATTTTTCCAGTGAATGAACTATTAAATTGTTTTTTTTTAAGAAACAGCACTTGTTTTTGCCAATCTTTGAAAAGCCTGCATTTTTAATATTCTGTGATCAACTGATTTTGCATTACTTTTTCCACAATAAATGTTCTATGTTCTATATTCTATGTATTAGTAGGTTTGGATCCGACGCCGTTTCAAACAATTCGAATCCGTCATTTTTTCAAACCCTGGTTAGATGGAATGTGCTTGTGCTTTTTTACATATAGGGGTGATTTTCACCAAATCGGATTCCCGAATAATTCAGATAACTGATCACCAGATCGGTTTTCCAGGTAAATCAGACAATTCAGATATTTGAAAAGAAATCTGATCTCATATCCGACTCAGATATCCGATGTGAGATCCAGAGGTAAATCAGTCATATGGATCAAAAGAAAATCCTGTTAAACCTGCCATTATCTGAATTACCTCGAGAAGCGGGGTTGAGAAGGTCTCGTCATTCGCATAATCCTTTCAACCAAATTTGAGAAGGTGACGGATCCTAGTCGGCATCGAATCCAATGTCCTCATGCTATCCGTGTTTTGCAACTTAGAGAGCCGAAGGTCCGAAGGCTTGAAAAGGACGTTTAAAGTTTAACAGGAGAGCATGAATAAAGGATAAAGGATAAAGGACGGCATTACTCGATCCCTTTTTGGAATGCGCCACGCATTCTACCCCTACGAGATGTCTTGGTTTCAAGTTAAATGGAAAACAATAACTTACGGTGGTCAACCAATGAGCAATTCAGCGCGTTATCCTTCCCAGACAAGTCTGCTTCCAAACCACCGACCCTGGAGTGATGGAGGGCTTGGTTGCCCTGGCCGGGAAATCCGAACCATGAACTTGGTATCGGTTACACGCGGCAGCCGGCACTTCCTCCGACTGCACACACTCAAAACTTTCATTAAATACTACAAAATTTATAATTAAGCATAACTAAAAACGTCTTTATACCATACAAACTAAAGCCGTTTATTGAGTAAGTCGATTATAAATAAATATAAATAAATAAAGGATAAGGATAAAGGGTAAAGGATGGCGTTGTTTAATCCTCTTTGAGATGCGCCACGCATTCTACTTCTACGGGTTGTCGTGGAGGCGTGTTGAATGCGTATTTGGCCGTACAATGACTTGCGGTGGCCAGCCGATGTACAAGTCAGTGCTTAGTCCTTCCCAGACATCCGAACCAGGGACCTGGTATCGGGTGCAGGCGACAGTCGACACCTCCTCCGACTGCGCTCCACGCACCCAAATAAAAATAAATAACTATTATATATTTTTTCAAGTAAAGTAAAAATAAAAATAAATAAAAATAACTCTAGGACATAACGGGATCTTGTCGCAAAACGCCTATTGGCTTGTTCTACTTTCTGCATTCTACATTTATTTCTCGGTGTTTCTTATTGTACTTTCTTTCTAATTATCCTACTTTGGCCTAGAACATTAGCCAATGCTATATGGTTGTCATTTTATACAGTTTTTGATAGCATTGTTCTTTACATGGATTTTAGCCATGTTATAAATACTAATACTAAGTTTACCATACTAAGTGAAGCTCGATGAAGTCTAGGAATCGCTTCTGATCTCTGCATCTGCTGACCTGGTCACCTTCCGTCTTTCTTAAGCCAGCACCGTTTCGCAACCATCATGGCTTTCACGCCACGTTACGCTCGCTCGTCTCGACGGGCTAAATATAGCGCGCCGCGGTCCAAAAACGTTGCATTGCGCGGTGATCTGTTTGAGCACGACGACGACGAGGAGGAGTAGGAGGCTGAATGGGGATAGAGAGGGTGTGGTGTGTGACGAAAGCGACACGACTCGGAACATGGCCACGAGCGCTGCGACAGACGGGCCGCCGAGCATGTAGTAGCGGATGGAATAATCCAGACGAACTGTCTAAGATCGGTTTTCTATCAGTCTTGGCATGATGACCCTGACAAATATGACGTCTTCTTCGAGCTGTTGACTGAAACTGCTACACGGTCTGTTTCGGCTTTTAAGTTTTTAGTTTAAGTTTCGGCGCCATCGCCTTCCTCAGAGTCTGAAAAAGTCTGAAATATAATAATATATAATTTTCACGTCGAACTGAACATGCCCCGAATGAAATTGGACACTTTTCTAAGCTAGCCTAACTCTTTTAAAATCAAGGCGAACTCTTTCATATTCAAATGAGCTTTTCTACATTAAACTAGAGACTCTTCAATAAGGTTGGAATATGTTGTTACAGGATGTTTTGTTCCGGTCAAAGTTCATGCGCCAGGCGAGACTCGAACCCGAACCTGCTGCTTTCCGGGCAGCGACGCTACGCCTCACTCCACCGGTGCTGTTTGACCGCACACATCCGCGATATCCTAGAGGCTTATCAGCACCCACCCGTGATATCGGGCTGAACCGGCCGCTGATATTAGCATGGAACCGGTTAAGCTGAAGACCTTACTAGTGGCAATGCTACAGCGCCGGTGGTATAAGGCGTAACATCGCTGCTCGGAAAGCAGAAGGTGCGGGTTTGAGTCCCGCCTGGCGTAAGAGTTTTGATCGAAACGAAACATGCTGTAACAACATATAAACTCATTCAGGCTTTAGCAAATGTGCTAGAATGAGGTTGGAAAAAATTGCTCAAAGATTTCTTTATAACTTTCTTTGAAGGATTGATTCACCTCCCAAGAACTAAAAACATAGTTTGAAATTATGCAAATATTTCACTTTTTGAGGAAAAAATTGGCTTAAAGCTTGTTTTAAAAAGTAGGAAGGCGGCTATTTTTAGTGCCCAAACAGAGACGGCGCCGCGCTCATGTCCGTAACGTCGAGACTTTTATTCGATTGACACGCGAACGGTGCAACACAAACAACTGTAAAAACGCACATATCCTAGCTTTGGGCGCGTATAGCGTAGTCGAAGGAGGCGTCGACTGTCGTGTGCACCCGATACCAGGTTCCTGGTTCAGATTTCCCGCCCACGCCAACGCCTTTTATCCCTCCGGGGTCGATGAATTGGCACCAGACTGGTCTAGGAAAGACATAGCGCTGACTTCTTCATCGGGTAGCCACCGATGAGCAAGTCATTGTATATCCAAATGCGCTTTTAAATCGCCTCCATGATATCCCGTAGAAGTAGAATGCGTGGCGCATCCCAAAAGGGATTGAATAAGGCCGTCCTTTATTCTTTGCCCTAGCTTTGACGCTGCATGTAGGCAGTATGTATTTACACTATCAATCGAATGAGCATTGCGACTTGCTTTTTGAGTGCATGGCGCGATCCAGTTTTTAATGTATTACGTGATTCCTCCCTGGTTGCGTTTCAAAACAAAATTTGATATTTTTTCGGGCGCGTGCAGCGCAGTCGGAGGAGACGTCGGCTGTTGCATGCACCCGATACCAGGTTCCTGGCTCGGATTTCCCACCCAGGTCAACCGAGCCTTCCATAACTTCGTGGTCGATGAATAGGCACCAGACTTGTCTGGGAAGAACAGAGCGCTGACTGGTTCATCAGTGGCCAGCGCAGTCATTGTATATCCAAATGCGCTTTCAAATCTCCTCAACGACATCCCGTAGAAGTAGAATGCGTGGCGCATCCAAAAATGGGTTGAGTAAAGCTGTATTTCATCCTTTATTTTTGTTTCTTCTTAAAATATAAAAATTTTATAAAATTATTACACATATTGGGCAGTTACTATTCTGCAACTTTCAACAACAAAAAATTTAGACGCCGTTTTAAAGATAGAAATTTATTATAGCATCTCCCTGCTTCAAGAATGAGCCATTGGGGAGATGCTACAACAAACAAAGCCTTTTATGAAGAGAGAAGCAAACATTTTGGAATTACTCTAATTATTAAATTCACGTTTGAGAAGCATTTTTCACCTCATTTCACTTCGTTCTATCCTATTTAACACAGAAAGGCACCGGCATGGGTCAACGGGAGTAGGTAACCGGTTAGTTTTACTGCCCCAGACAAGTTTAGTACGGGCCATTAAACCTGCGTATGTTCGACCACCACCGGTCTGGATTAACGCAGACAATGGAACCGACACGCCGGTCGACTAATTCGGTACCCAGCTGTAGCCGCCCGCTGACAATACAGGAAGCAGCATTTGCCCTCAGACACTACGTCATCCATTTCCTATGGATTCTGGGGCTCACAACTTCGTGATACTCAGAATTAACATGGTTGAGTGGTTAAACGACATGCCAACGTGGTTCAATACGTATACGCAGCTGCTGCTCAACAATACCGCTCAATTCATTGAAAGAAGGACGCTTTCCGTCGGATTAGTCCGCTACAACGTGCTTCAAAAGTACTCTTGCGGATTTCAGCTGACATCTTCTGAATCGCCTCTTCACGGGCATCAAACGATTTCTGTTAGACCGCTGTTTTCTGTTAGATCGACAACACTTCACCTAGTTATGGATCATTTTCTTTTGCAGGGTCTCTAATTGATTTACAACCTCTCCAAAAGCGCCATTCGACCACTCCATCAGCCAGCCTGACCGATATCCGGAATTCACTATTTTTCTCAAAAAATCTGAATTCAGCTTGTTGAAGCTGTTACTGCAACATTAAACATTAGGAATTTTGGTCACGAGTTGCGTAAAAAGTGTTGTTGCACTAAACGTAAGCGTTAGCAATAACAACACATTATAAAATTAAACAAGTTTATATACAAAGTGTCGACAATAATCTAGCGAACAGAACAGCATCACTTGTATCTTATATGGCTTCTTTGCTGAGAATGCAGGGGCGATGACGCCGAGGAAAGACATCGACGGTGCGTCGCAAGTACTCCACGTCGATTTCGTTCCATGCTTTGACCAGATCATCCTTCACTGACTTCGTACTTTTGTGGGAAGTAGCGCAAGCTTTGTTCTCCAAAACTTCTATAAAGTAATTCAGCGGTTTCAAGTCTGGTCTATACTGAGGTCATTCCTCTACCGGAATGAAGTTCTCCAAGTTGGCGCGGAACCAGTCCTGAACAATCCTTGACTCTGCGCAGGAGTCCAATCCTGCTGGAAGATACACGGCTTACTCTCGAGGTGCTGTTTGAGCCAAATAACCAGTTGCTTCTTTAGGACATCAATACAGATAGTTCTACTGATTTATCTTCATTTCTGCATCCATGAAAACGAGAGGCGCTTGTGATGAATGCACAAACCATGACACTGGCCGAATGCGCCTCCCTTGCAGCGAGCCTTCTTCCGAATTAGCCATTTGGAGGTCCTTGAAGAGTATGTAGCACTTCTAAGGTTGAACGCTCAAAATTATCAAGTCACTGAAGGTCAACGCATAGAACGAAATCGACGAGGACTACTCGCGGCTCACCGTCGACGCCTTCCTCGTCCTCTTCGCCCCCCCCCACCCATTCGCAGCAGAGAAGCCCATATAAAATATAAGTGATGCTATTCTGTTTGCTAGATCATTGTTGACATTTTGTACATAAACTTGTTAAATTTCATAATGTGTTGTTATTTCTAACGTTTACGCTTAATGCGTAAATACTTTTTACGCACCCTGTAATTTTGATCCCGCCACAAGTTTAAACCAAATACGAGTAAGGCCAACTTTCAGGCCGCTATTCCTCACTGAATACTAAATACTGCAAACATTTATTTATCTAAAGTGAGCTGGTAAAACCTTTTTTTAACTCTGACAAAATAGGTTTAAGAGCTAAAAACGACCCCTTATAATTAACTTCAAGTACTCAGTTTTCTTCCGCTATAAAGGATATTCCACATATTTAATTGGTAGCAGGATGTGTATCAGAGCAGTGAAAAAGCTCGATCCTTCTTTACTGGACGGCATCGTGGGTCAATATTCGAGAACCGTAAAAGGCCATATAATGACCACTTCAGGTGGAGACTCGTCCATAACTTGCCAGTTGTCGAATGCTGACAAACGATGCCGTCCAGTAAATAAGGATCGAGCTTCTTCACTGCTCTGATACACATCCTGCAGCCAATTAAATTAAATATGTGGGAAATCCTTTAAAGCGGAAAAAAATTGCGGTCGTTTTAATCACTCATAAACCTGTTTTGCCAGAGTTTAAAAAGTGTTTTGCCAGCTGGCTTCAGGTAAATAAATGTTTGCGCGGGAGACTTCAAACTTCACAGAGCTCAAAGCACGCCGGCGCGTGCAATTTTACACATCGACGGTTCTCCGCGCTCTTACTCGCTCAGATTACTGTTCTCGCTACTCTGTGTAACACCACTCAATTTACCATTAAAAGCTCTACCGAATGACATCCAACTTGGCCAATACCGAAAACGCTGGTTTTCGGTGGCGTCATCGTCAGCGAAGGCTTGGCCTAGGGCGCCTTCGCCATCGATGCGAAATTGTTAAAAAATCGATTTTTTCCAAAATTGGTCGAGATGGAAACCATTCGATGGAACTTTTCGGGGTGAACAGAACGGTATTATTGGAAATGTCGAAAATTCAAATATGGGCGAGCAAGAGCGGAAGATTTTTTAATGAGGCTTGAGAACTTGAAATTGGCCGACAACTGCTGGACCTGTATAAACCTATGAAAGAAATGGCATTTAAGTCCTTATGATAAATAAGCTAGTTCCTTCGTGATGCTCGCTGCTAACTAGGAATTGAGGCTGAACTTTGAAGAATCCATGTCATAGCATGAACAAGCAAACACTTCAAACTCGGTAAACTTCGTAGTGTATATTAGCAAAAAGATGGTTACGCTCTACAAAACACAGATCTGATAAAGAAATTTTGTTATGAGGTTCTTTTTAAACTCTTTAGCTCTATAAAGATGGGCCAGTGGCGCTCGCGGAGGAGTCGTAAATCAACTGGCGAACGTTTGAGAGGAAGAGCTTCACAACTAGGTCAAGAGTATCCAATTCCACAGCTCATTCAGGTAGTTGGATTTGTAGGAGGAAGTTGAATCTAGCGGTGCAATTTAATTTTCATATAATTGAATTTATTTATTTATTTATTTATTTATTTATTTATTTGCTGCTAAGCTGTTAGAAGCCGCTGGGAAAGGTTCAAGCACAAAGCGCTGCAAACGAGATCTCTGCGATCAGAAGGCAATAATGTCAGCCCTTGTGGATAAGGATGAAAAAAACGCAAACGTCTCGAAGAGCGATGGAGGCCATCGTTCAAGAATTCTACACAGATCTGTTCCGTTCTTCCGTCACTGTCCCGAAATGCTTAATGCCACCAGCTGAGGAAGTATCTCACATTCTGGAATCATAAGTTGCTCATGCCATCAGAAGGATGAAGCCGGGCACTGCTCCCGGACCGGACGGCATTTCTGCTGATCTCCTTCGTGCGGGTGGCAGTGCCCTCTGCTCACCTCTTTCCAAGCACTTCAACCACTACCTTCGACTTGGTAGGATTCTGGACTCATGGAAGGAGTCGAAAACAGTTTTAATCTTCAAAAAAGGTCAGCAGGAGGATATCAACAACTATCGACCCATCAGTCTTCTCTCGGTTATGTACAAGATCTTCACCAAGATACTGCTTAACCGCATGGAGCGCTGCTTGGATGGATATCAGTCAGTGGAGCAAGCAGGGTATCGCAAGGATTTCTCCTGCATGGACCATATTCAGACTGTCTCACAGCTTATCGAGAGGAGCCGCGAATACCACCTCCCACTTGTCCTTGTCTTCATGGATTACCGGAAAGCGTTCGACTCTGTGGAAATCAACGCCGTTTTGAACGCACTTGTGCGCGCTGGTATATCATCGCCCTACATCCGACTTCTCGACAAATGCATCTCGAATACATCGACTACCATCCAGCTGTTCGATCGAAAGCTTAAAATTCCTATCGGGAAAGGAGTGCGGCAGGGAGACACGATTTCTCCCAAGCTATTCACAGCGGCACTCCAGGATGCCATGAAAGACTGAACTGGGACGAAAAAAGCCTACCTTGTCGACGGTAAACGGATCAGCAACCTTCGCTTCGCCGACGATATTGTTCTCATCTCTACCAGCACGGCAGAAGTCGAGGAAATGCTGAACGAGCTCAATGTGGCAGGTATGAAGATTGGATTGGACATGAATATGTCCAAAACGCAGTTTATGGTCAAACAGTGGTGTGACACGGGACTCGTAAGGTTAAATGGAGTCGCTCTACAACAGGTCGATTCCTACATCTATCTGGGAAGAGAGCTGAACATGGATAACGACCTCGCTTCTGAAATCGCCCGCAGGAGACGCGCAGCATGGGCAGCCTTCAGTTCGATTCGCGAAGTCACCGATCAGGTCAAGGATCCCGGCCTCAGGGCCTCGATATTCAACGCCTCTGTACTGCCTGCGATGTGTTACGCGACGGAAACCTGGCCCGACAACAAGACAATCGCCAGAGCGATGCAAACTACGCATCGTGCACTGGAGAGATGTCTTCTAAGGACAAGCCTTCGTCAGCAATGGCAAGAAGGCCTACGAAGCTCAGAGCTACGGGAGAAGTCGAAATATCGCTGGGCCGGACACCTGCTTCGACGAAAGGACGATAGATGGTGTCTCCGTGTCACAGAATGGCTCTCGAGAGACCATAAGAGACCACTGGGACGACCGCCAACGCGATGGGCAGACTCATTCTCAAGATCTTTCAGAGAGCGGAGTCTGCCTCACTGGATGCAAGCAGCCAGAGATCGAGCGGTCTGGAAGAGTTGTGGTCCTCGCTGAGAAGACCTCCAGCCGACAAAAGGGCCATCAAAATATCAAAGTAAGTATTTGCTGCACCAGAAGTGCGCCTTTAAAACATAACGAAGAAAGAGAACACAGTGTTAGTCAGACAATCTAATTCAGCCATAAAAAATGACTCGACAAAATAGCGTGAGTAGTAGGAGAACACTATGAGCTGCAGCTAGGTAAAAAAAAAACTTAAATTTTATAAAGATTTGAAGTTGTGGCACTGCGACGGTTTGCGACGGAAAAATCTATTGCAAAGCGTCGATTGCTCACGAATTAGGAGGAAAAATCGAACCTACAATACCGCTCTATCTTTTGTTTTTGGTCGGAACAAACGCAGAAAACCGCGATTTTTGTCGTTTCCCATAACTCCGTTCACATGTTACAAATTTTTTAGCTGATATTGTGCTAGAGCCATTTCACACTTCCTACGGACTTCAGCCGCTTTTTTAATTCTGTTACACCACCACTACCGAGCGACCAAGCGAATAAGACCACAGGTGAATGGCGACAGGGCACTCCTGTGAATCACTCATTACACCCGGTCCGTCCTGCTGAAGGCGAGATTTCTAACGTCCAATTAATATGACAAAAATCACCTCTAACACCAACAACTGACCCTGCAGATGGCTTTGGCTGCCGATAGCTTTCGACCCGCTTTATTGTGATCGCTTTCTCTAAGCTATTTTGTAGATTAGGTTGAACACTGAACTTTCATGTTTTACGTTTGATGCCGAGACAAAGTAGGAGTTTCCAAAAATCTGGCGGCCTAGATGAGGGAAATTTGACAAAGAGTAGATTAAGTTGATCAATTTTTTTTGCCAGCTGCGAAAAAGTGCACCATGTAGATCGTACCAGGGTAAAGACAAGAAATTTACTTAAGAAGTTGTTTATTCTGATTAGTTAGGGAGATATTCCCTGTGGAAGCAATTATCTCGAGCGACGATGGGAGTTGACCGCCGTCGAGACTACATAGGTCACCGAATCAACTTTTTAAGAACCACTGTGTGTTACCTATATCATTGGATAGGCCACCTACTGTGAATTCGGATGGTTGCAGTTATTTTCTGATAAAGGTACTTTGAAGGGAGCTATGGAAAAGCGGCGCAAATGACGGTTTTTTACGTCTACTATATTTCTCCAAAAAACAGAAGCGATATTGTAGGTTCGATTTCTTAACATAAACCTGTTTCCTTTTCTTTTCCTCTTCTTTCTCCTGCTCATCCTGTTCATTGAAGACGCCTTCTACCACAGCTATTAGATGTCTCCTGAGGTGTCCTTCGACCAGTAACGTCGCTTGAATTCTAATCCATGCGATCACTTCAGTTCAGAAGCATATAATATCGATTGGTATTGATTGCCTAACAGATACTGCTTACTTATTGTAAAGCTTATACTCCTGACCAGAACCGATAAGAGTTCCTTTCGAATGGTTGATGGACACTTGCTTGTTATGTATTCTGTCAACCGGTCATCTGGACAAAGATCGATAGAAATCGATTTATAGATAATGAGACGACAATCCAGATTGTTCGCTTACTGTGAGGGAAGATCTCCTTCAACGTAATCCTGTTCACATAATGTCCAATTAAACTGGCCATCCTTTCTCAAATGACAGCAATATCGATCGATTTTGATTGATCGTCACATGCTTTTTGTATACCATGCTGTCCGGCTAGATCATTCATTTGAATCCGAATTCGTAGACAATTTCTCTCGAAAATGAATAACACCGGTAGATATTATTTTGCCGACAGATATTATTAGATTGATGTTGAAGAACTTGTGCTATCGGTCATACTCGATTACCTCGATTGATATTTGGTGAAGACGGACATCGCTTGCTTGCCGTGTGTTCCGTGGACAAAAATCGATAGTATCGATTGACGTTGAGGATCCAATCGATACTGTTCACTTTTTGCGAGGCGTGCTAATCGCTAAAGCAGCCCTATTCACATAATTTTCAACGGAAGTGGACATTTCTCTACGCAAATCTGTAATATCGATCGATATTGATTGGTCGTCCGATACTGCTCACTTATTGCAAAGCATGTCTTCTGGGTTGGATTCAATAACATCGATCAATATCAATTGGTCAATTGATGTCGATCATTAGTTGTAAAGCCGGACCAACCGCCACAAAGATGCCGATTTCAAATGCTCAAGCATGAGCATCCTATCGAATGAGTTGTTGAGAGCTCCGCGATTAACTTTGAGCGGACGCAAGTACAGACGCAAAGACTGATGTGTTAACTGTCCTATATAAAATAGTTCCCATTTCACTTTTTACAAGGCTTTCACTAATGACCGTCAACTGCAGGAAGGTTCATTTTTTCGTCGCTCCCTCCCTAGATCGAATTGCATGCCGTTCATTTTTCTTCATTTACTCCTCGTATTCAGTTTTTTGTTCTTCCTTCGCTTGCAATGCCATGACGTCATGAAACTACAGTAGTTAATTTTTTTTAAATAGGGCAACATATCAGCAATTCACGGGCCTCGTTCAATGCGTAATCGTCCTCCTAGAAATTCCCCTCGAAAAATCGAATGTTTCGAGGTTTTTGCGCGTTGCCCGACCTCCATCACTCGGCGGCTGTGGATAGAATTTTCGTCGTTCTTCAGGGAATTGCCGTGCACTTTTGAGCGTTCGCAGAAAGCTCTTTTGCTGAAAGTACAAGCTGCGCGCGTACATACATACACACACATCACATCACAACATCGCTTCTTATCGCCTCACTCGTTTCTCCAAGTACTTCTCGGGCCTAGCGGATGCTTTACATCTATTTCATGAGCCTCCTCGATGTTACATTAGGTTGTCTGGAAAGTTCTCAGCGTTTTGTTCTACTATTTCTATTCCTCCACTATCAAGTAAAAAATCAACTTGCATTACGCATTAATGCTGCTTTCTGTACAGATTTTTTCACTCTATCTGATTGCTGTATATCGATTTTCTTGAAGGGCTTATTCAATCATGTCGAAGGAGCAATTCCGAGCAATATTTTATTTCAACTTCAAATTGGTAGAATCCGCAGCCGAGACAGCTCGACAAATTAATCAAGTGTGGGGGCTTAATAGTGTCGGAGAAAGCTGCGCCAGTGCTTCAGTAAATTTTGAACCGGAGACGTCACCCTCGAGGATGACCTCCTTAGCGGTCGACCTAGGGCAATCCTGGACGGGTTGAAGGAATTGGTGGAAGCTGAGCCATCACAAACAGTTCACGACATCGCGGAAGAGCTAGATGTCGGTAAAACTGCTGTTGCGGTTGCTTTGAAACACCTTGGGAAGGCGAAGAAGCTCGAAAAGAGGGTGCCCCACGAGTTAAGTGAGCGGCAAAGATTGTCACGTTTCGAGATCTGTTCTTCTCTACTTTCAACAAAACTGACCCGTTTTTGGACCGAATCATCACTTCTGATGAAAAGTGGATTCCGTGTAATAACAGGAAACGTTCCAGACAACGGTTGGAGGCCACGCAGACAACACCCTAGGCATTTTCCAAAGGTGAACTCCACCAAAAAATGATCACTATGTGGTGGTTTTCGGCTGGTGTGATCCATTACAACTTTTTGGCACCAGGCCAAACGATCACGTCAGAGTCCTACTGTAGGCACCAAATGTAACGAAAATGATGACGTCAACTTCAGCCAGCATTGGTCAGCAGAAGAGTCCCGTTTCTTTTGCGCGATAACGTCCGCCCACACGTTTCACAGATCACTCTTCGAAAATTGCACGAATTAATGGTTGAAGCTCCGCCTTGCCCTACATATTCTCCAGACGTCTCGCCAATCAACTACCGTTTTTGGAACGCTTTCAGAACTTTCTAGATGGTTAAAACATCAGCAATCTGGACCAAGCCAAAACAGCTTTCGTGGACTTTGTCGAATCTCGACCACCTGACTTTTTCGCTGATGGAATAACTTGGCTGGCTGCATGTTGGCAAAGACGTGCTGATTCGAATGCTTCTTATTACAACTAAATCCGATAAGATTTGAGAAAGTTATGGTAGTTTAAAATGAAGCACTCAAAACGCCGAGAGCTTTCCGGATAACTTCATTGTTGAAGTTCCTAAAGAATGCTTGCTTACGCTCTCACCTTTACGCTCTTACTTTTAGCGAAGTTCTAAAGGTTTTGCTTCTGGGACAGAAAGCGAGGCTTCCATTCTTGAGGACTTCGGCAAACCGTCTTGCCAATAGGGATGGCGTTAATGCCATTTTCACGTGAAATTGGACACCTTTCGAATTAAATTGGGCACTCTTCTAGGTACGCTTGACGCTTTTGAAAACAAACCGGACCAGTTTAAAACTATGCTCTTTATTTTTACGAGAAGCTCTACAGCAATATAAGAACATTTTTCACCTATAAAATGTATTAGTTAGTAAACTCTTTGTAAACTAGATCCCCGCCTTTTTTTTATTCTTAATTTACGTTTTTTTTCTACGTTTTTTCCACTCGAAAAATTATGCTCTACCAGAAAATATGTTTAGCTTTTGTTCCATTTCGATTTTTATTAATTCCTAGGTGAATAACGTGGAGGGTAACAAAGAAAGAAAAATGAACTTGGCCGACCTTCGTTCTCTCTGCTTACGTTTGAGTTTTACTACAAGAGCCTGAGCTGACTGCTTTCGTTCGTTTTTATTCTCGATAATTTTAATGGCATTAAAGTAGACTAATATAAGACAAACATTTTTTGAGATTTTTTTTTAAATTCAACGGCCTACCAGACGAACTCATTGCTCAAAATTTAATAGATCATTCTTTACATAAATGTATTACATTATTGTCCTTTATTGCTTTTAAGGAAAACTGTTGTTTAAAATTTGTTTTACGGTATCGAAAGGCTGCAAGTTTTTTATCGTGTAGAAGGTGGAGATCGCGCCATGTGCTCATCAAGCTCATTGCTATTTTAATATATTGGTAGTGTGAATGCAGATGCTCGGAGTGACACGACTCACGCAAGTGAGAGAGTTCCGAGCTTCGCCGACGTTCGAAGATCAGAGGCGCTGTCGCGTGGGCCAAGTCGTCGAAAATTAGGTGGGCCGGCCACGTAATGCGCTTCGCAGACACCCGCTGGACGAGAGCCGTCACCGACTGTATTCCGCGAGATGTCAAGAGAACACCGGGACGCCCACCAACGCGTTGGTCGGACTTCTTCGTGAAAGCCCTGAACGACCGCTATGACGCTCTTCGTGTCCCTCGAGCGAGGAGGATCCATTGGACCATTCTGGCACGCGACAGGGATGAATGAATACGCTGCTGGCACCCTTCGACCAAGTCGATGATCAACGGAACGACAGATTATACAGGTGACAAGTGAATGCAGCTTGAAACAACGAAATGAGGATATAAGTGTTCTCAACAATTGCTATACCGTTGACGATTCCGCAATTGCACGCAAACAGAATTTTTGCTACCACTCGAATGAAAATCACAACAACATCTTTGGGGATAGCATGGTGCAATTCCTTTATTTATCGCTGCAGAATTACTGTTAACCTGCACTTTGAAACAGGCTGAAAACCATCCTTTTCATGGAAAAAGTAGTTGTTAGAAAATTTCAAACAGTGCTAATTTATTGGATCATGTGACTTAAAACTTTAAAAGGAAAAGGAGTTTTTGCAAAATTTTCTTAACCAAAGAGTTATTCTGACTTTTTCCAAGTGCCTCCAGTGTAATGTGGAGGAAGCTCGGTTTGACTTGGAAATCGTATTGCTTTTTTGCATTCAAAACTGTAAATCTTGCTTAAAAGGTGTCCAATTGAATTTGAAGAAGGTTGGCGTGAAAGCGGTACGTGTTCGCAACTGATTCCTTTTCCTGGGGACTAAGCCATTATTCCATAGGACGTAATGGTATTTGAATAGGTTATCCGGGTATGGAGAAAGAGTAATCGATTCACTACCGGCTATCGTTGAATCTTGGCATTTCATGTTAGCGAAGGTCAACCATCCTACCATCCATCTCCAACGGCAACTAATTTTGCGTAGACGGATGGGCAAATAGGTAGATTACTGCTGCAGGATCTTGTGAAGCTGTTGAGCGAGAATTGTTGCGAAAGCTTATACTTATTTGGCTATGGTTGCAGAGTTAAGATTGCTATGAAGGCAGTTACGTAAAAACATAGGACGAAGAAAGCTTCATAACAACCTTGTCTCAACAGCTTCTTAAGTTCTTGCACTATTGATCTACTTTGTTCGTGAGTTGGCGCGAAATTAGTGGCCATTGAAATAGGTTTACAGCTTGACCCGACCTATTCGAGTTGCCTCCCTATGTAGCCGTGAAATAGCGCAGTCGAAGGAGAAGCCAGCTGTTGCGAGCAGCCTGAATTCAAGTTTCGGGTCCTACACATGTCATCTAAACCTTCCACCTCTTCGGATTCTGTGAACGGAAATTGTCCGGAAGGATAAAACACTGGCTTTGGCTTGACCATGGACTCCCCTCATCAAGTTGTTGTCTAAGCCAAGTACGCATATGTACAGACTATCTCTACGTCATCCAGTAGAACTAGAGGGCGGCCTTTCCTGCAAATCTATTGATCAACGGCAACCTTTGTTCTTATACTTTATTACCGTCTTCGGTATTAGTCGTTGAGGAGACAGGAACAAGCCAACCAATCATAGCAGCGAATGAAGGTGCGTCAGCCAGTCGGACCACTGACCGAACGCTTTTTTCTCGGTGGCCAGCTCGTTTGATGCCACATCATCGTTCTGATGAGTCCCACCCTTTCCCGTGTGGGCCACATGAACGACCAGTAAACTTTCTTCTTTCTCTTCTTTTTCCTCCTTCTTCTTTTTATTTTCCTATGTTATCATCAGTGCGGTTCCTATTATTTGTGCTCAAAACCTTGATGAAGGCCGAAAAACATTGTATATTAACTTGGCAAAGTAGTCCTCTCTGTCGTGTGCCAGAGTTACCCAGAGGGTCCCCTTCGCTTATGGTACCTACACTTCCTAGCTATCCCTCCCTGCAGCGTTGTCCTTTGTCTCTGCACCCGCCACTTCGGCTGCACTTATGGAAGCACATAGCATCTTAGCCGATTTTGTCGCATCGGTTTCCCGTGCAAAAACGCTGCCATACATCTTCGTTGCGGACGTGATGCGGTGCCGAGATATCGGCGGTCTCTGCACTCCTCTTCTCTAGCGAAGGGCGGTGAGTTTGCAGCCTAGCGGTCTGTTTAGGATAGACCAAGCATTTAATCACCGCCTTCCGCTGCCGTTACCACTTCTTCCTAGATTTTGCAACATTTTTCTAGTCTTATCTTACCGTTTATGATAAAGGATAAGGGTAAGGGACAGCGTTACTCAATCCCTTTTTAGGATGCGCTACGCATTCTACTTCCACATGATATCGTGGAGGCGATTTGAATGTGTTTTTGGCTATACAATGACTTGCGGTGGCCAGCCGATGAACAAGTCAGCGCTCTATCCTTCCCAGATAAGTCTGGTACCAGTTCACCGACCCTGGAGGGACGGAAGGCTTGGTTGGCCCGGTCGGGAAAACGCGATCAGAAACCTGTATCGGGCGCACGCGGCAGTCGTCACCTCCTCCAACTGCGCTACACACGCGCTGTCGTAATGCTCTTTATAATTGTACTGTTAAAGCCCACGATGGCAACCCGTTCGCTATATATGTCTTGGCGCTTGATCAAGTCAACGTTTATGGACAGCGTTTCAGTCTTCTTTAAAGGATAAAGGATAAAGGACGGCGTTATTCAATCCCTTTTGGGATGCGCCACGCATTCTACTTCTACGGGAAATCGTGGAGGCGATTTGAATGCGTATTTGGCCATACGATGACTTGTGGTGGCCATCCGATGAACAAGTCAACGCTCTATCCTTCCCAGATAAGTCTGGTACCAGTTCACCGACCCCGGACGGATGGAAGGCTTGGTTGGCCTGGGCGGAAAATCCGAACCAGGAATCTGGTATCGGGTGCCTGCGACAGTCGGCGCCTCCTCCGACTGCGCCACACGCGCCCCTCAGTCTTCTTTAAGTTAAAGAAACAGCAATCTTCATATTCTACGACTTTCTATTAGGTTGTCCGGAAATTAATGCAGGTTTTCGACCACCAACTTTAGAGCCTGTTTTTTTGGCAAAACTTTGCCTTGGAATAGGGCAAAATTGTAAACTATCACAAAGCTGGTTTTGTGTGCTTCCTCACTGTCCTGCTCGTTTTTAATATAGATTGCCTCACGGCAGATTTTGTAGGCTATAAATGGACGTGTCTAAGCAGCAATTTCGCCAGATCTACCAGTATGAGTTCAAGCTCGGTCATACTGCGGCAGAAACAACTCAAAACATCAACCACGTATGAGAAAAAGGAAGTGTTAACGAATCCATGGTAATGCGCTGGTTTCGTAAATTTCGTCGAGGTGAATTCGACCTTAAGGATGAGGCAAGTCACGCTCGTCGCTCAGGCATAGATGACATGGAGTTGAGCACCTTGCGACTTGCGAAGGAACTCTGCGTAAGCAAGTCGAG
Source organism: Heligmosomoides polygyrus polygyrus (assembly GCA_947396885.1). NCBI lineage: Eukaryota > Metazoa > Nematoda > Chromadorea > Rhabditida > Heligmosomidae > Heligmosomoides > Heligmosomoides polygyrus. The sequence goes on from OX377201.1 coordinate 17,187,234, forward strand.
TGTTAGGAAACATCTGCAGAAAATTGGAAAGACGAAAAAGTCACTTAAATGGATACCACACGAGTTAAACGACAAAAATCGTCGGTTTAAAGTGTTGTCAGCGCTGCTTCTTCGCAACAATACGGTTCATTTCTCGATCGTATAGAAACTTCTGACCAGAAATGGATTTTCTACGATAACCAGCAACGACTGGCAGGGTGGTTGGACCGTGATGAAGCTCCGCAGCAGTTCCCGATGCCGAAATTTCACTAAAAGAAGATCATAACTGCTCCATGGTCTGCTTCTGGATTAAATCATCACAGTTTTTTGAATTTGGGTGGAACAATGACGGCAGAGGAGTACGTCCAACAGATCGACGAAATGGACGAAAAATTCTGACTTATGCACCCGGCAGTGGTTAATAGAAAAGGACCGGTCCTTCTCTACGACAACGCGCTCATGTTACGCATCCGACGCTGCAGAAGTTGAACGGGTTGGGTTGTGAGGCTCTACCTGCCCACCATATTCAGCGGACCGTTCGCTAACCAACTGCCACTTCCTCAAGCATCTTGATCAGATCTTGAGTGAAAAATGCTTTAATAACCGAGCCCAGGTGGAAACTGCCCTCGATGAGTTCATCCTCTCCAGAACTCCGGACTTTTAGGCACCAGGGATAAGTAAGCTAGTATTTTGTTGACAAAGATGTGTAGACTCGAATGGTTCTTAAAGGATAAAGGATAAAGGACGGCGTTATTCAATCCTTTTTGGGATGCGCCACGCACTCTACTTCCACGGGATGTCGTGGAGGCAAGTTGAATGCGTATTTGGCCATACAATGACTTACGGTGGCCAGCCGATGTACAAGTCAGCGCTTTATCTTTTCCAAACATGTCTGGTACCAATTCACCGACCCCGGAGGAATGGAAGGCTTGGTTGGCCTGGGCGGGTAATCCTAACCAAGAACGTCGTATCAGGTGCTCGCGATAGCCGACACCTCTTCCGACTGAGCTCCATGCGTCCTGTGGTTCTTACCTTACCTGGTTTACCTACCATAGTTCTTACCTTGATTAATAAGGTTGTGTTTGAGTTGGGATAAGTCGCTTTACAATTTGAGGTCCAAAACCTGGAATGGAATATTTCCGGACAACCTAATACTACGCAATCAATCTGTCGGGCTTTTTCGGACAAGATTATGACTGAACATTCTTTTGGCATGAAACGGGCGGCAGTCGGCCTATTTTGCAGTCGCCCACGCACTATATTGTCGTAACTCTTTGACGTTTTTAAACATGGTGAGATAGAATCTAGCCGTCACATCAAGGTTCTTCGTAGCACGCGAATTTAATGTATTTCAACCCATTTTTGCTCAGTTATTGTCCAGAGATTATTTTGATGTTCAATCCTCATAAAGTTCATAGTAACGGCTCTGCGGAGCAAAAATACGCCCAGAATGCAAAGTCAACTCTACTCAGTTGCGAAAACTCGTCCGAGGCGGGCTCAATAACTGGTCATCCTACCGTAATCAGAGGCCAGCGATTATGATACCGTGTCCGCCGTTATGGTCACATAGTCAACAAATATTCTATCTAAGCTCTATAGAACTTTAACAATTTTGTTCAAGAAAAAAGCGCTCCAAATGCGTTGGCAATATATGGCATAGGTAGCATATTTAGCGCATATTTTTTCGGAATTTTTCTAATGGACTGAAACAGCTCTTTGAGCAAAAGGGGAAGCTCGTGGTCCATACTTTTCCTTGGTAAAACAAATTTTGATCTCGAGTTTTTATTTCAAGCCAGCGAGTTATGACACAAAATATCTTTATGTTATGAATCATAAGCCATGTTGGGGATACCTCATTTCTCCAGAAAACCGGTGGTATTACGGTGACTTCATTTGCGTCACTAAGGATGCGTTTCCTTTAGTCCACTGAGGTCCGATGTATCTCCGATCATTAGTGTCCTTTTGCATTGATGTGTATCCGGGATAACCTCTGAGCGGAGTGAGACCTACGTTCCCCTTGCTGACGTCACAGAGCGCTAACCTTCTCGCGTGTGTTAGGAGAAACACTAGGTGTTATTTGTTAGCGGAGGATACCACAACTCCCAAGACGAATTCAGGCTGGCGGGAAAGCTGTACTGTGGCCGGATTCATCAACGCTTATACCGGTGGGTATGCGGGGTGTAGGAGGTGGACGTACCCCGATGAGGTATTCATAGTAAACCTTACCCGCCACATTTTTGGGTCGAAAATACTCGACGATCGTCATGGTTATATCCGCACACCCGCGAGGAGTCTGCGCCTCATTGACAAAATGACGCTCGAATAAGATCAGCAGCTCTCGCGAAAGGCTTAGCTCTACCTTAGGTAAATGCTTTACTTCGGCAACAGCGTCGGCGACTCGGTCGGCGACAGTGTTACGCGGTCTGTTACGCACCCGCCCAGCACTGTCGCCGACAGCGTCGGCGATGTGTCGTTAAAGTATAACATCTGCCTTACCCTTGATACCTTTTATGAATACAAAACGTACCCGCTACCCATTACGGGTAGTACGATTCCCTTACGGTGTCCTTACCTATACCCACTGCTTGATGAATCCTGCCCCTAGACAGCACTGTCCTTCATAAAATGTGGATAAGTTCCTAACAAAGCTGGGGGATACCCCACTTCAACCCCTGGACGAAGTGTTTTGCATGTCCTCTGGCTGTCATACCCCGCAGATGTTGTCGAACAGTCGGTTGTTCCCGGAGGTGTTTGTCTGTGTGTTTGTGAGGATGGTGGTGTATTTCGAGCTTGGAATTGACTCTCATGCGTACAGAACTACTCCAGTTCATCGCGCTAAAGTGTTTTCGCGCTGCGTCACTGAGTAAACGTTGTCGAACAAGCTCTGAACAGCCGGACCGCCGTCCGCTCGGCTGTTCGTTTGGCCGTATTGCATGCGTCGTTCGACTATCGTCGCCGCGCTGTATCTCTGGGAATTCTTCGGGTCTTGATTATATCTTTTCTTTACGATTGTTGAACAGGAAGTAAGGACACCAATAGAAGTGGGACTTCTTCACACCTCAGCACGCCTTGGAGTCGGAAATCAAATGTAAATGTGATGTTGCTGTGCGTGCCGATGCAGGGTGTGTCTTGGCCTAAAAAACTGGGCACGAATCATTTAAGTTCCACAACTGTTTTTTTTTGGAACCTAAAAGCATCCCAAGCTAATCGTAGCGGGAAGCTTCCTTGAAAAAACGACCTTAATTATCGACTCTTGTAGAAATCCAGGAAGTCAAGGGCGACTGGCGCTGAGTTCAGAAGTTCTGACTGTATTGGGTGACCAGGCACGCAGTAGCGCATCCGAGGAAGATGTTGGTTGTCACGTGCACTTAGAATCGATGTTCTTGGTTCCGATCCCGCACAGGATAGCCAAGTTCAACATTGCCCGTGATGAGTGAACTGGGTTGGCACCTGACTTCTCGCGGGGAAGTGAGCACCTACCCGTCCATCGACTGGCCACCGCAAATCCTACTGTATATAAAGGAGTAGCGTGTGTGTGTGTGTATGTGTTGTGTGTGTATATGTTTCCGTCCGTCCGTCCGTTCGTTACAACTGGAGTGAAGGCACTGCGTCTTGGCGTACTCAACGAATGATGGCGACCCGAAATTTGCGGATAATCGAGGTCGCTGAACATGAATCTGAAGTTTGTTTTCGAACTGTCGATCGCCGTCAATCGATGTTGATCAAATTATCGATTTTCTGTGGATGTCGTTCAAACGGTCCGAAACTTCAGCCCTGGGCTTATTTGAGGACGCTGAACACGAATTTGAAGTTTATTTTTAAAGTATCCATCACCATCAATCGATATTGGTAAAATTATTCATTTTTTGTGCACGTCGTTCATTTTTCTGTTTTTTTTCTAACTTGCCGCAGTCGAGGTAGTTAAGGTGTCCTTTCTACACAAACCTGACTTTGGTTGCAGCTAAAATTGTTGATGAGGAGTTATTTGGTTGCAGCTAAAATTGTTGATGAGGAGTTATTTCTACGGCGAAGATCTTGAGAAGCCGTCAACCTTAATTGGATTATACAATGACATCAGAGCGAGCGAGAGGCCGCTCTAATGGCTGGTCATTGTATAATCGAAGTAAGCATTCAAATTATTCGGCGATATTTCTTAAAAGTGGAATGCGTGGCGCATCCTCCAAAGGAATTGATTAACGCCTTCCTTTATCCTTTATAATTTTACTATTTGATTCGCGACAAAGTATGAAGAATAAAGGACGACGTCAGTTCTTTCCTTTTGGAATGCGCCGCGCATTCTAGTTCTACGTGATGTCGTGGAGGCAATTCGAATGCGTGTTTGGTCAATACACCGAGTGTAGGTAGCCAGCCGATGGATAAGTCATTGCCTTATCCTTCCCAGACAAGTCTCGTAACCAATTCATTCTCTCAACGATGCCAGAGGGATGAGAGGCTTGGTTAGTCTGGGCTGGATATCTGAACTAGGAACCTAGAACTTAGTGCACGATACAGCTGACACCCCCTCGCGTGCGCTATCGCGCCCCCATATTCCATTCGTGATTCCTGACTATTTAGCAGTAATAGCGGTGTGCAGAGGGTGTTTGGTCCTTTGACTGGCTAGCGTTTGTTCGCTCGGTGCTCTGATTCTTTATCATTGGTTGGCGAGCTCTCACCTCCAAATGCTGTCCTTTTTTGCAACATGGACCCGGTTTAAGATAAGGGCGCTAGTTAATCCTCTGTAGGACGCGCCACGTATCCTGCTCCTAAGCGGTATCATGGCAATTGACCTGGACAGGATCTATTCCAGTTGGGACGAGAGGGGGTGGGGTACCGTTAAGTGTCAGTTTTGTATGTTATTCCATGCCACACAAGCATGTCCCCTGAATTTAAATAAAAGACCTCGCATGATGGGACAGTAACTGAAACTCTCGTAGAAACTATGCAACGGGTTGGAGACGCAGAGCACTACATGCCCCCCCCCCCCCCCCTCTGATCAGGATAGATTCCCTGGACAATATGTACGGCGGTTAGCCCTTGGATATGTTAAGGTTTCATGCTTTCCAGGCACTTCTGGTGCCCGTTCAGCGACTATTGAAGGTGTTGTTGGTCTGATCGTGAGAGGGCCCGAAGCTGGATTCCGATCTCACTTGCCTGTTGAGAGCACTCGATTCCAGGCTCTTGCTTCGGACTTCTTGCGTCGGCTAGCAAAACCCTCCATCCCAGAGTCGATGAATTGGTATCAACTTCTATGGAAAGGATAATGCACTGACTTTTTTATCGGCTGACCACCGCAAGTCATTGTATAAGTAAAAATAGACATTAAATTGCATCCACAACATCCTGTAGAAGTAGAATATGCGGCGTATCCCAGAAAGGATTGTTTAACCTCACAATTTTCTCTTCATCCTCACCCCTTTTCCACTACCGAGGAACCCTAATTGGAATTTCACTGAACACTACTTTCAGAATCTCCTACGAGGTATATCTAACCGTCTCCGTCGTTTCTTTCCATAAGTATCATGTTAACCTGCAGCTCTTTCTTCGCTTAAAAGGTTTCTGAATTAAGTATGCTTGCACTGCAACCGAGATCGAAAAGCGGGGGAGTCGAATTCTAGAAGCGCCTTGAATTCCACTAATCAACGCGCTTCTGCGACGATAAAAAAGGAGGAAGCACTGCAATTTCTATTCAAAACTCTAACGAGCCATGCAAATGTTTAGAAATGTCGGCTGCACTTTCAACCAGAATTTCGTTTGGAGTTCCGATTGGAAATTCGTGCTTTGCTCATTTCCTGCTCGGCAACGTGCCCGCGATGTCGCTAGTCGTTTGTCTTCCTCTGACTACCTTCTCCAGGGCATTCTTTTCCTATTAAATCCTTTGTTACGATTCTCTTGATTCTACTCCTTGATAGGAAGTCTAGGTAAAACATAGCAAGCTCGAAGCATTTGCTTCAATCGGAGTCCATCGTTGGGCGCGTTGTGGCGCATACGGAGGAGGCGCCGGCTGTTGCGCTCCTATCTAAGGTTCTTGGTTCGGATTCCTGTCCGGCCATTTATAACCTTCCATTCCTTCGAAGGAATTGAATTGTTACCAGACTTGTTAGGAAATGATAACATACTTACTTGTCTATCGATTAGCTACTACATGTCGTTGTGTACGCCACAGACGCCTTTAAATTGGCTCCACTGTATTTCTTTATAGTAGAGTACCTGGCTCATCCCAAGCAAAGTCTGATTAAGTTGCTTTTAATTATCCTTAACCTAAAAAACCTGTTCTTTTTCAATTTTTTATATGACTTTCCGTATAAAATAAAATAAAGGAATAAGGATAAATATTAGCATAAAGGAGGCTTTAGCCAATCTCTTTTTGGGATGCGCATTCTACCTCTACGGAATGCTGTGTAGGCAATTTGAAGCTGTACTTAGCCCATAAAATGACTTACGTTGGCCAGCCGTTGGACAAGGCTGTGGTTTATTTGACAAATAGAGAATAGATTGAGCTGGTCGAATAAGGCTTCAAAATTATAGTTCTGCTCGAATCAATATATTTGAACAATTATTCGAATATTTATTCGCATGCTCGAATTTCTAGATTTTTGAATATTCGTTCGAATTCGAACATCAAAAGGGGGTCATATGCGAACATTATTCGAAAATCGATTATACCAACTTTATTCGAAAATCGAAAAATTTTATTTGAATATCGAATAAACTTCAAGTTTTGAGCATAAAGCCATATTTGAACAAATTGTTCGACTATTCGAATTTGATTTTCAATCAACGAAAAATTGATGAGTGAATTTTATAATTAATAATATATTAAATATTATTATCAATATATTTATTTATTATTCAATTATAATTAATATAATATAACTCAATAATAATACGATTCGTTCGTTCACCCGCTCGCATTTTTCGACACCAAATTGATTGGTTCATTCATTTCTTCGAGAAAATTTCTCAAAAGCACAACTATAGTCAAAATCGCACTTTTTCATCTGAAGAACTTTATGTAGATGATATTTACACTACCAATTGAAGTAAAATTGCAATGCATTTGATGGAAGCGTGGCTCAATCTAAACATATAAAATCAACGTGAAAATCTGGTCTTTTTGATGATCAGAGTAGGCTAAAACTTTAACTTTGCTCTAGCTAAAGGGGCAAAAATTGTATAACCATTCAAGTAAGACATAGTTTTTTGGCGCATCAAGTGTCGGGTATCCGTAGAGTTAAGAATGGAGCCGACCTTTATCTTCTATTATTTAATTATTGAGCGCATAGTAGCGAAGTCGAAGAAGGCGCCGGCTATGAGGTGCACCCTATTCCAGGTTCTTGGTTCGGAATTCGAGAAAAACGCCCACGCTAAGCAAATCTTCCATCCTTTGGAATCGCTGAGGAGGTACCACACCTGTCTGAGAAGTACAGAACATTGACTCCTTTATCGGCCAGTCACCGTAAATCAATGTATAGGCTACATATGGAATCAAACTAAATCCACGACATCTTGTAGAAGGAGAAACAGTGACGTACCCCAAGAGGGATTGAGTGACATCGCCCTTTATCCTTTACCTTTATTTTTTTACTTATTCATTTATCCCGATGTTTATTCAGTGCCTAGACACTTAGGAACAAAACAACTCTACAGTACCGTCGGTAAACGTTCGCCAAAAATGCGGCCGGCGGCGGATTAATCCGCCGTTTCAGCCGCTTTGCCATAACTCTCTTCAAAGTCGCTTATATTCAATGAAAGGCATATTATTGGAATCAGAACAACATGATCTACCCAATGGCTTAAAGGTCTTGGCAAAATTTAAAAACATTTGAGTTCGAGGTTACCTAGATTAGTCAAGCTCGTAATTGTCTTGACCTGATCCACATTCGCCCCTGAGTCTCTCCTAATTGTGCCCCCTGGCAGGGATCGACTTGCCCAGAAAATCAGGTAACATTTGTAAGGGAAGTACTTGAGTCACGGACTAGCAATTAACACTCGATATTTTATAGAGTGCAATTTTCCATACAAATGTCGCTTTTTCAGGTTTAAAAAAACTATCGTGCCCATAACCTCAATCCTGACACTGCGTTGGGTTAGTGTGAGTAGTAAGGGGAGAAGTAGCGATTGCATATCCAAAGGGCACATGTTTGGGCAGGTCAGGTCACTGCAATTACGGCAACAGTGTGGGCTCCAGTATCGGACCTGTCTCAAGTAACAAATTCGATTAAAGTCGAGTGAAATAATTTCGAAAGATATCGCAAATATGGGCTTTGCTAAGTAGTAGGAGCTCTTCTACGAGGGTTGGGCAGACGTCAGTGTGAAATCTCAATGTGGATTTGAAGGAAACTGCCTTTCCAAGGAAGCCAAACTCCGAGACGTGAACTGCCAGCTCCATCGTTTTTGTGGGACAGCATCTCTGCATGGTATCTGACCACATATCCAGCTTTCATCCTGATCCGCCTCGTGGAGACACAGATCTACACACGCCAAGTAGTCTTTGCAGGACGTGTCTCCCTGGGACCTTGATGCACTGCCAATTTGGCGGCTGACTACTGTCTTACTTTTGATCAAACTAAGCCTGAGACCCACAGTTGTAATCCACACCTCAAAGTCGAAAATTTCAGCAAAACTCAGCCCTAGAGCAAAAGGGATGCGGTCGTAAATAATTAACGAATATGGAAAAAAATCGGCAGTTGAGGATGCATGGAACGCTGAACTTGGTGACAAACCAGGCGAATTTGATATCAAAGAGATCGCCGTGATGAGGCAGAACCTAAAATTAGCATGAAACACATTTTTGACAGCGTTTAAAGTTTTTAAAATTCCACTGGGCAAGTCGATCCCTGCCAGGGGCACAATTAGGAGAGACTCAGAGGCGAATGTGGATCAGGTCAAGACAATTACGGGCTTGACTAATCTAGGTCATCTCGAACTCAAAAATTTTGAAACCTTGTCAAGATTTTTACTTTAGTAGATCATGTTGTTCTGATTCCAATAATATGCCTTTCATTGAATATAAGCGACTTTGAAGAGAGTTATGGCAAAGCGGCAGAAACGGCAGATTAATCCGCCGCCGGCACCGTTTTGGCGAACGTTTACCGACGGTACTGTAGAATCACTCCACACATGTTTTTTTTACTCCGAATTGAACAATTTTCAAAACAAATTGGACACTTTTCACCTCAAATCTAGAGAGAAATTTGAAATGAGAACGGACTTTTCCAAATTAAAGTGAGATTGTTTCTTATAACTTTAGGGCTTTCCGACAAGGATAAAATAGTTTTTCGTTTGAGAAAACTTTTGTAATGAAGTTTTTTTAAAGTTCTAATTCATTTACCCAATAAAAGAACACATTGTTTGAAATTTTATAAAAAATAACTAGAATCAATTTTTTTGCCTTTTAAGATTGGTGAGTTGAAGTACTGTGAGGTTTTGAATGATTTACATATAGATTTCCAACTGATTCTATTGGTACCAGATCTGCCTGTGAAGCATAAACCACTGACATCTTGTCATCGGCTGGTCACTGCAAGTCATGGCATGGGCCAGACACACATTCAAATCGCCTCCACGATATCTAGCAACGGCAAAATGCGTGGCACATCCGGCAAAAGATCGTCCAACGTCGGCTTTTATCTCTTATCCTCTTGTCCGTTTAACTGGGGGCTTATATGTATGTACCGTTAAGCTTCAGTCCGATGCTCTCATCGTCGATGTCTACGTGCAGCGTTTGTTCTCTGCTTGCTTTCATGACCGACGTCAGTTGCTAGCCGGTCTTTTTCTCGTCGCCTAAACGACCGATTTGTTTCAGTCAATTTCGAGACATGCTATGACAGCCATAAATAATTCCGAAATTCGACTCTTGAGATGCCGTCGATGGCTTTGCACTGCACGGTTTTTTCCACTTCTATGTCTCGAACGGCTAGGGCTATTGAAGAGAAACGGCTTGTCAGTAAATGACTTCTCATCTTGCAGTGAAATGTATGTATTTGGTCTGAGACTTTTCGCGGGGAATATTCAATTTCAGAGACTTTAAAGGACGCTTGTAGAGCCTGATAAACAATTTGCTATAAATGCTTAGGTGCCATTCGTCTTACACAGCGAAACGTCCATTAAAACAATCCTACATAAAATTAAAAAATTAAACAAAAATCTTATTCTGTTCCTCTCCTACCCTTTGAGGAATGTGAGAAAGGTAAATAAATAAAATAAGAGCTTTCCGGGAGCATGTTTTTTTTTATTTCTACAATATTTCCAGCGTATTGCTGGTTAAAAAGGATGCTACTAGTCGTTAGTTTGGTCTACATGAGGAGGCGGGAATCAGAAAGCCAAGCACTCCCAATCAGAGCAGCGTTCGAACATGCGCCAGCCAATCAAGGTCCCAGCAGTGCCACGTCCTCATTTTCTGACACGTCCATTCAATACGGTCTGATTGGTCTGTCCGCCTCCCTCTCCCCGTGTAGGCCACGTTAACGACCAAACAAAAATGATAAGCGGCGACCCCAATCAATCCCTGTTCGGGAAGCGCCACGCATTGTACCTCCACGGAAAATCGTGGAAGCACTTTGAATGCGTATTCGGCCTACAGACCAACTTGGGAGGGCCAAAAGCCAATGGAAAAGCCAGTGTTTTATATTATTTTTTGAGGAGCTGCGTAGATCACGTAGTTCATGACGCGATCCTAGAAGCAACTATTGACCTCGAAAATACTGGTCGCTAATGTGGCTTACAAGGGTAGGCGGGAAAGTATTAATCAATGACAGTCATTCAGGGCACTGACGAAGAGCGCTTCAACTAATCGGGGGCACTAACCATAAACGCCCCCCTGGGTGGTCTGCTTGACTCACCTGGGGTTGGATTTATCAACCGCTTACCGCTCTCTAACGGTGAAAATACTGCCAAAGCCCCCGATATGACATTTATCAGCATTAGGTTTTCCGGTATTTTCACTGTTACCGGCCGGTAAGTGGTTGATGAATCTCGACGCTGGTGCTTTCGCGCCTCAAATATAGGGTAGACCATATTCACGACTAGCACAATTTCTTGCTCTTTGTTCCCTGCTCCTTGTCTTCGCATTCGTTCATCTTGAAAGGGTTATAAAAAGCTCTTTGAGGAGGTGTAATATACCTGTTTATGCCAAGGGTTATAAAAAGCTCTTTGAGGAGGTGTAATATACCTGTTTATGTTTGTTCACCGTTTTTCGGTTTGAGCCATGCTCTGGATTTCTTATGCAATTAGCCAAGTCTCAAATCTTTAAAATCAGGTTTACTTCTTCAATACTGATTGCTAATCCTTAAGGTCAAGAGAAGGGAAACCTGTCTGCAAGATCAAGGTGCTCTTAGCGATAGACTACGTTCCTCTGATGTGTACATACACTTGGATTTTTGGCGTTTTTTCACCTTTGAGAGCCGGTTTCAGCGTTCTTTCGCTCTGTGACAGTGTTTACGTCACCAGTGAGTTGTCTTTTCTTTCTCCAACGCTGCTGTAGTTGCTATTAGGCGATTTATGTGGGTGCTTCTTCGTGATTCTAAGGAAATATTTTAGAATTTTGTCTTCTTTTCCCGTTTCTTATCTTGGTACTTATGTCAGTTTCACGACAACTAAGCCATATACTATCTATTTTCATGTCAAATTAAACACTTTTAAAATAAAATTGGACACTCTTCTAAGCTATCCCAAGTTTTTCAAAGCCAAGCAAACTTTAATAAAATGAAATAAACTTCATACTCTTCAAAAAGGTTAGAATAATGTTTTCTTCAAGCACAGTTTTAGTGTAACCTTCTTTGAAGTTTTAATCTACCTCCCGATGAGAAAACAAATAGTCTGAAATTTTATAAAAATTAAATTTCTTGAGAAAAACAATGATTTGACGCTTGTTTTAAAAAGCAGGAAGGCGGCCATTTTTAGTGCAAAAAAGGGATTGCGCCATGCCCTCTTCCAATACGTTGCGATTTTTGTTCGATTGATAGCACAATTTCTGTTTGCATGGAGCTTGAAGCTGATAACGATACAACAAAAACAACTGTAAAGAAAACACATATCATCACATTGATGATTCATGTGTCTGAATTTAAACTATCAATCAAATAAAAGTTGCAGCGAGCGTTTTGAGTGCATGGCGGGATCTGATTTTTTAATACGCTATATGCCAGCTTTTTTCTGTGCTTTAAGACCCATTCTAATTTGGTATTTTTTCTGTAAAAAATAGGAAATTTTTAAATTTATTACACTGTTTGGGGCAGATAAACTTTAAAAAAACTTCATAGAAAGTTATATCAGGTTTTCCTTGAAGCAAAAACTATTCCAACAATCTTGTTGTGTCTGGAGCACAGCAACCTGCATAAAGGTCATTTCGATTTGGAAGAGTTCGCTTCCTCAAAAAGTCTTTGGCTAGCGTAGAAGAGTGTCGAATTTGATTTGAAAAGTGTCCAATTGGACGTGAAAAACGTATGGATTGTGTTTACTAGGTACTGCTACGAAACTGCTTTGACTAATAGGTGACAGGCGATACTTGAATAATTGACTTTTTATTATTAAGTTTTTTTAGTTTACAATGAAAGGAAAAGGGTGCAAAGGAATAGAGAAACGGTCAGTATCGGTTGCAGCAGATGTGATGGTCAATCAGCCTGCTTCCCAGTAAATGAACTTTATCAATCGATAATCGATCGATCTCACTGATTTATGTTTGAAACTACTATGTTCGAAGAAAAGTGTATCAGTTGCGGTTGGCATCATAGATCTTGAACCTAATGACTGAAGGACAGACTTCAGAACATTGAACAGCACCACCAAGCAATTATCAATCGATATAATCGATTTTTGCCAAAAGTGGCTGTTCGAGGTTGGGATACACGTGCCTCACAATAAGGAGCTTTAGCTAGTATCCGCGATCACTAATCAATAAGAAGGATAAAGGATAGAGGAAGGCGCTAATCAGTTCCTTTGCGTGGTGCGCCGTGCACCCTTCTTCTACAGGAGTATCGTGGGGGAGACTTCAACGAATGTTTGGCCTGATTGATTTGACTGACAATTACTGTCAGTATTGATTTGGACGGTGAAATAAGTGCATGGCGCAAACTTAGCTTCTATCTTCTTGTCATAAATCAAAAGTAGCCTTGCGCAGTATAGTCTCTTCATTGCAGTAACGAATAAAAGAAAAAGGGCGGCGTTAATCAATGCTCTTTGGGATACGCCACGCACACCACTTCTACGATCTGTCATGGAGGGCAATTTCAATGCATATTTGATCGATATATCGGCTTAGACAGCTAGACAAATCAGTGTTTTATCCTCACCATACAAGTTTGGAAGCGAATCACTGACCTCGGAGAAATGGAGAGAATATTAGACTGGGCGGAAAATTTGAACCAAGAACTTGGAATCGGGTGCACGCTACAGCCGTTGCCTCTTCCGGTTGCGCCGCCATGCACCCTTCCAACCAATACCAATCAATTACTATCGACTTCTCGCTTTAGATTCGACCGTTAGGCCGGCGGCTATCTATTGGACCGTCCCTATCATTTAGACGTATATTGTCCTAAAAAAAGCCAAAAATAGTTCCACGAACTAAGTGGAAGTGAAGTGCGTGGCGCGTCCTGGAAACCTTGGTAGCATATTTCCTTTCCGTTTTGTGAGTGCTGGACACAGAGCAAGCGTGCCGCGCCAGCGGCGCCACTTTCACTACTAGTGGTTCCAACCCACCTTGAAATATCCCTTTTCTCGCACTTCGCCCCCACACGCGCACTGTCTGTCTGATCGATGCCTATCCGTCCGTCCGTCCGTCTGTCCGGGCACCGTGGCCGAGTGGCCCTTTCGGTTTCATCCTAGAACTGGAATGTCTCCAGGCCCTTCGACTCTTGAGCTCCCGAGTTTATTGTCATATCCCTTGAAGCATTCCAGGCCTCACCTGCCTAGTCTCTCTGTTTTTTTCGATATTTCAAAAATTATTTTGGAGCTGACGCTCGTGAAATATTTACCAAATGGTAGTACAATATGGACAGTGATATTCTATGCTCGATATCCTTTACTTATTTGTTTATTCGTTTATTTGTTTATTTATTTATATTTATGTTATTATATATTATATATAAAGAATAAAGATAAGGATAAAGGACGGCGTTACTCAATCTCTTTTGGGATGCGCCACGCATTCTACTTCTACGGGATGTCGTGGAGATGACTTGAATGCGTATTTGGCCACACACCGACTTGTTCACACCATGTTCACCGACTTGCGGTGGCCAGCCGATGAACAAGTCAGCACTGCGTCCTTCCCAGACAAGTCCGGTACCAATTCACCGACCCGGAGAGATGAATAGCTTGGTTGGCCTAGGCTGGAAATCCGAAGCAGGAATCTGGTATCGGGTGCACGCGACAGTCGGCGCCTCCTCCGACTGCGATACACGCGCCCCTGTTTATATATAAATATATATTTATTTATTTATTTATTTTAATTTTTATTCTTATTTATTTATTTATTTATTTAATGCACTCATAGGTGCGCTCTAATCAAACGAAACAAATTTATAGCAGTAAAAAGAATACAGCATAATGCTTCTAGATCCTACCGGATCCTATCGAATTAGAAAAAGTTTTACTCAGTTGAACGGAAAAATATTATTTTACACATATACAGTGGCGTCCAAAAGTTTGTGAACGCTTGCATTTTGCGCCAGAACTCCCTTCAAATCAGCTTTAGAAATGTGAAATTTGGATATGTTGTGACAAATAACAAACATTCTTGTATCGCATCATCACTGCTGTTCTATATTAGTCCTCTCCATATTTCAAGTATAAAAACGGAAAAACCGTGAAATCTACCACATAGGTTACAACACTTCGGCAACATTCTTTATTACCAAATGCAGGCAAGTTGTACACAGAAACAATGCAGCTGTACTAGTAGCGAGTTGCAAAACCTTTTGCTTTAATTACAGCTTCACATCTTCTTGGCATGGACTCTAGAAGCTTGTTGATCACGTCGGGTCCGATATCTTCCCATTTTTGCCTTAATTGTTCAAACTTTTCGGTCTTGTTTCTTGCTGTGAGACCTGCTAAACTTCTAGCAAGGTGTTCCCAAAGGTGTTCGATTGGGTTCAGGTCCGGTGACTGAGAAGGCCACGACATCAGGTGAATTCCATTTGCACTGAACCAAGTCTTCACCGTCTTCGAAACATGTTTCGGGTCGTTGTCCTGTTAGAAAATCCACGGCGTTTGGAAGGTATTTTTAGCGTATGGAAGCATAACATTGTTCAAAATCTCCTGGTAGCGTTTGGAATCCATAACTCCTTGGATGTGGTGAATAGGGCCTGTTCCGTGTGCACTGAAGCATCCCCAAACTATAACGTTTCCTCCGCCATGTTTAGTAGTTGGTCGTTTATACATTCTGTCGTACCTCGCGCCTTTTGGACGTCTAGTGTGGTCCATCGGATCCAAATAGGTTAAACTTGCTCTCGTCACTGAAAAGCACTTTTTCCAATCGTCTATCGTCCAGCTCAGATGCTCCTTGGCAAACTGGAGTCTAGCTTTCCTATTCTTCTCGCTGATGAAGGCTTTCTTAACGGGGCGTCGTCCATAGAGTCCAGCACATCTCAGTCGACGTTTTACCGTGCTTACGCTCACATCTAGGCTATGGTGAGTGGCTACGGACTTTTCTATATCGACGGCAGTCAGCGACGGGTTACGCCTCGACATCCTCTGGATGACAGAATCATCTCTAGAGGTCGTAATACGTGGTCTGCCTGACTTCGGAGCATCTTCTGCTGTTCCGGAATGTTTCATTCTTCTGACTATGGCAGCAACTGTCGAAATCTCGCATCCAAAAAGCAGTCCTGCCTGTCGATAAGAGACTTTTTTCTGGACGAGTCGAAAAATTGCCTCTCGTACTTCAGCAGGGATATTCTTTCCTCTCGGCATAACGAGGAGTTTGCTAAAGATCACAGTATATCAAAACGCTACTAGATTGGCTTCATAAGAAAATGTATTGATAACTACGCTCAATGCTTTAGCAGCTCACCTTTGACCGTTGCGCGCACGTCTGACTTTGCACTTGCAAAAAATCGATAATAACGAACGTAGATCAAGGGATCGTCATTGCGATCTAATTTGCTACCATATTTCCAAATTTCACTCTGTTTGGACCTTTTTGAAGCAAGTTATGTCGAAAAATGCAAGCGTTCACAAACTTTTGGACGCCACTGTATATTCTTTATTTAATAACCCGTATCCTATAGATGTTATGGTTGTGCTCTTGAAATTTTTTCGAATATTCGAATAGTTTTGAATGCCCACAACTCTCGAATATTCGAATTCGAATACATTCGAAAAACGCGATCGTTGAATATTTTTCATATTTTTTCAAGCTCGAATATACAAATTCGAATGAAAAGCCTTCAGATGCCTATTTCAAAAGGTCATCCAAGCAAAATTATAATAGAAACCACTTTCACGTCAAGCTTATCGCTTTTAAAACCGAACTGGATAATTTCTAAACAACCCTATTGCCTATGAAATCAAAGGAAGCATCTTCCAAATTGGAATCCATCCAATCCATTTTTTCTTTTTTTTTCGCAGACTTTAGTGCATTGCTACCTTGTTCTAGGCTTTAAAAAAGCACAAATCATTTATATGATCAAATTAGGGCAAAATTGTGACAAGCATTTGTTCCATACACAATCAATCGAGTTTAAAATCTAAAGCTTTGTACGAGTGCGCGACGCAGTCCTTCCTGACCGCTTACATATCGGAGAATCTGCGCCATTTTCACGTCGAATTTGACTTTTTTAAAACTTAGTGAGTTTCTTCAACATTAAACTAGAGACCCTTCAAAAACATTAGAACAATTTTTGGTTAAAGGAAAATTTTAGAATAACTTTCTTTGAAGTTCTAATTCACAATGAGTGAACACATTGTTTGAAATTTTATGAAATGCTCATTTTTTGAGGGAAAATAGTGGTTTAAAGCTTGATTTGAAGACCAGGACGACAGCCATTTTTCAAAGCTAAAAGAGAGGATACGCCATGTCCTCGTCCAAGACCTCGCGATTCTTATTCGTTTGATAGCAAAATTTCTGTTTGCATGGCATGAAGCATCACACTTGGCCACACCAGTAAAAACAACTGTAAAGAGCACACATATTCACACCTTGATGCTTTGTTTAAGCAGCACTCAAACCATCAAATCCATCAAATCAAAATTGCAACGTGCTTTCCGAGTGCGTGTCGCGATCTCGCCTTTAATGCACTATTTAGTCTTCAAACAAAATTAAATTTTTTATCTTTAAAATTTTATAAAATTATTGCACACATTCCGGTAGCTGAACTAGAAAATCTCAGAAAAAAACTATCAATCACTATCAGTCAAATAAAAGTTCCGGCGAACTTTTTCAGCGCATGATGCGATCTGATCTCCTAATGCGTAGTATGCTTGCGTTTTTTGTGCTTTAAGACAAATTATAATTTATTCCTAATTTATTGCTTTTCTCATAAAATAAAAATTTTATAAAGTTATTACACTCATTGGAACAGCTAAACAAAAAACTCAAAAAAAAGTTGTACCAAATTTTCCTTGAACAAAAAATTATTGTAATCATTTTGAAGAGCCTGTAGTCTAAACCGTAAGAAGCCTGTTTCGATTTGGAAGACGTTCACTTTAATTTCAAAAACATCTGTTTGTTTAGAATAGTGTCCAATTTGGCATGATAATGCTGGATGATACTGCGTATCATCCAGCATTATCAGTTGTGAATTCTGTTTGCTATCTTAATAAGGTGCTTTCTTCTTATATAAAACGCCATTTCTGCACAAAAATCAATAATACCGTTCGATACCGTAAACCTCCACCGTCTTTATCGGTCCATGTTCTGAACTCTAAATGGTAGTGACATCGATCTTATTCTCTACAAGCTCATGCAAGACTGTACCGCTGTCCAAGCTCGAACTAGACTCACTCCAGACCATTGATGTAAGATGCCTATTAAGGAGTACATAGTATTGTTTATTTACGGGTCTAGAACGGAAATAAAACAAGTTAGAAGAAAAAGCAGCAGAAAAAATAGAAACAGCACCGGAATGGAAAACCATCTCTTGCCTCTCGATAAAATACAAAATTGAATAATTGGATGTATTTTTTCTTTTGAGTCGAAGGGTAGAGGAGGTTGAAGCCACCTGTCCTTAGTCCACAAGGTCTGAAGATGCAGCATACACTTGCAGGAAGTCTGGTTTCCCACTGAACAAACCACTGGGTCAGAAACAACAAACATTGTTTAATAGACGGGTTAACGTTTACATAAGCTTGGTATAGGTTGGTAGATTTCTTGGAAACACTCCTTGGCTTATCGTTGCCTACTGACTCCAACTTCCTCCTCGGCCTTCGTGATTCCTTCAGCAACTGGATGCGTTAGTCATCGCACGACGACTGCGACTCTCTTACGTAGCGGCCGATCGCCTCGATCACACGTGACTTGGGATCTTCGAATTCCATCAAGCCGACGAGGAAGCTTCTCTGACGCCTCACATGTAGCCGACGCCAGCGGCGGCGCTCGCTGCGCGACGCTCGGTGATGCCTCCGTCGTCGTCGGCGAGGACGACGACGACGACGTCTCGAACCCGTTTCCCATATCGATCAATCGATCGATCCTTCTAAGCTTCCCGGGTCGTTCTGCTTAGCATGTAGTCGGCAGCCACCACCACATCATCCTCGCCGACAGAATCGCCGACAACGGTTCCCATGCCCGTCGGGATTGTTGAGCTTTGTCGCGCCGTTCGCTAGTTCACCTGCCGCCAAGCGGGATTATGGCTGTTTGCCTGTGCTGTTCGCTGATTATGTACCGTCGTGGAGTCATCTGAAGGCACTTTTTCTAAGAGAACGGACTCTGGCATGCATACCCTTTTAGCTTCGAATCTAACTTTCTGGTCTGAGCCGTGATCTTTACTAACTCATTTATGAAGGATTCTAAATTTCACTTCTGTAAAGTTTGAATGTGTCGGAGCGTTATAAATTATTTATTATAAGAGTGATAAAGAATAAAGGACGGCGCTGCTCAATGCCTTTTGGAATGCGCCACGCCTTCTGTTTCTACGGAATGTCCGTGGAGGCCATGTGAATGCGTATTTGGCCATGTAATGACTTTCGGTGGCCAGCTGACGAACAGTCAGCGCTTTACCCTTCCCGACAAGTCTGGTACTAATCCATCGACCACGAATGGCTTGGTTAGCCTGGGCGGGTAATCCGCACCAGGAACCTGTATCGGGTACACGCGACAGCCGGCAGCTCCCCCAACTGCGCTACACACGCTCTATTGGTATAGTTATTTATTTTTTAGGAAAAATAATGTGACAGAGTTTATATTCAAGTGTAGAACTGACAGCATTCTTTGAGTGTATTAGAAGGAGTGATCGCGCCATGCATTCGTCTAGCACGTCGCAATTTTTCCTCGATCCAGTGTAGAATTCTGTTTGCCTGGAGTAACACACTAGTCTACGGTACAATTAGCGCAATTGTAGAAAAAAGACATATATTCGCTTCGCAGTTTTACACGAGCGGGTTTTATTTATTTATTTATTTGTGGTAAACAGCCTAGGACGCGCTCAAAACCCAGTATGATTTGTAGCGTTTTACACTTCTGATCAAATGAGAATCGCGACGTAATGGACGCGTGCATGACGCAATCGCTTATTTTAATCCACAAAAAAAAATGCTTTTTGTGAACTATGAAGCAGATTTTGGTGCACTATTTTTCTTGAAATAATGAAGATTTTGTAAAACTCTAAGCACTACATATGTCGCCTTCTTGTGGCACTTCAATTTAAAAAAATATTGTGAAGCGAAATTGTTTTTTAATAGATATTTAACGATTAATAATATTGAAAATTATTTGAATTGATCAGAACGGTAAAATACTCATTTAATCAGAAGTGTAAAATGCTACAAGTGCTGCTGTGTTTTGAGCGCCTCCTGGCACATCAAAACTTTACTTCTTGACTAAGATCCAGCTCCTCTCTTCATAAAGCCTTTTCATGATTGATTGCAAAATTATGTTTATAAATAAATAAATAAAATCCGCTGAAAGTGATGACATATCTATTTACTATTATATTCGACATATCTATTCAAATAAATAAATAAAACCCGCTTAATGTGATGACATATCTATTTTTCTACAAGCGTTTTTTGTACCGTAATTTTACAAAAAAAAATTAAATTATAAAATAATTCTACAATCAATCGTGGAAAAGTTTCGATGTGCTCCGCTAGTGCAAGGCGCGACCTTTCTTCCTAATGCACTCAAAGGTATAAGATAAGGGTAAAGGACGGCGTTACTCGATCTCTTTCGGGATGCGCCACGCATTTTAGTTCTACGGGATGTCGTGGAGGCGATTTGAATGCGTATTTGGCCATACTCACTTTATCCTTCCCAGACAAGTGTGGCACCAATTCTCCGACCCCCGTAGGATGGAAGGCTTGGTTAGCCTGGGCGGAAAATCGGAACCAGGAACCTGGTATCGAGTGCAGGCGACACTCGGCTCTTCCTCCGACTGCGCTACTCGCGCCCTACTCAAAGATAATTATTATTAATCAATAACATAATTAAGAAAATCTCTATATAGATGTTTTCTACAGGAATAAATGCAAAAATATATACTTTTACAGGGAAATCCCCTTCTCAGTGGGCATTGAAAATGTTGATTTTACATTGTCATAGAAAAGGGAGCGTTTTTGGCACGAAGTTCAGCGGCAGTTCAGTCCCACCGAGCGAAAGTTTTGGGTAAAAACTTGACATGAGAGTGCGACAGTTCCGTATTAATTCTATGTTGTTTCCAGAAATGCTTGAGCCACTTGTCGTTCATTGTTTTTCCCCGGCGCGGTAGAAATCTCCATTTCGACGAGATGGCGGTGATCTCTTCTTGCCGATGATGTCACGAACGACGACGACAGTGATCGTCGTTGAGAGATCCAGCAGTAGCAGCAGCAGCAGCAGCAGCAGCAGCAGCAGCAGCTCGCGCTCTGGGATTCCTTCCCATCGACCACATTAGCGAAACCACCACCGTCCCACTACTACCGCCCGCTACCGCCCGCCACCACCGTCCAGCTCACCACCACTAGCCGCCGGCCTTCTGGGTTCAGAGCGCCGCCGGGTCTAATGCGATTATTGCGTCCTCATCCTCATGTCTACCTATTAGCAGATAGAAAAGTCTTCTGCGCTCGCGTTTTTCTGTTGCGCCATGTGTATGCATTATTTCCGGTTTTGCGCAGTCGTAATTGAATTACATGAGCTTTCACGTGCCATAATCCCACCATACATCAGGAAGAGGAAAGAGCCTTGAAAAACCCCCAACGTTCATTAGGACACTGATGTCTAGTCGTCATGTAGAGAGAATGAATGGACTGGTGATGTTTCTTCCGTACATTCTGACCTCTAAAAGGCAGTGTGGCTCACAAGTCTACTGCGTTTCGTCATTGTTCTGCCAAAAACAGCTAGCAATTTTTTTCGTGAAAGCTGTCACAACGATGTTTGCGATCACAACTTCTAGCGCCAGGCGGGACTAGAGCCCGCACCTCCCTCTGACCGGGCGGGAATGCTCTACGCCTTTACACCACCGGCGCCGTTTGATCGAACGCAACATCCACACCTCGTGGGCCGATCAGCACCCACCCGTATCCGGGATGGGCTGGCCGCTGATATCAGCATGGGGCCAGTTAAGCTGATGGTCTTGATAGAAACAATTCAAATCAGTTTCTTTGAGCCTCAATTGGCTGGTATCGAGGTAGTAAGCTGTCACAACGATGTTTTGTTGCGATCAAAACTTCTAGCGCCAGGCGGGACTCGAACCCGCACCTCCCTCTGACCGGGCGGGAATGCTCTACGCCTTTACACCACCGGCGCCGTTTGATCGAACGCAACATCCTACCTCGACACCAGCCACTTGAGGCTTAAAGAAACTGATTTGAATTTTTTTCGTGAAATTTTTATTCATCCATATTTTATTTGGTTTTTTGTTGATTATTTATTATTAATTGATCATTTTTTATTGTTTACATGTACTTACCATTACCATTTCCACGTCAAATTAGACACTCTTATAACATAGCTTCAAGACTTGAAAACGTAGCGAATTCTTCCAAACTGGAATGACCTTCAGGCAGGTTAAACTGTAGACTCAATAAGATGATTAGGATAAGAAAAAGAAAAAATTTCGTTTAAGAAAAATTTTGTATGGCTTTATATTATGTAATTTTTCGTGGAAATTTTTATTCATCTATATTTTTATTTTGTTTATTTGCATCCAATTTGATTTAAGAAGTTTTCAGTTCAACGTGAAAATATATGAGTATGTAAATAAATATAAACAATAAGCATTGAACTAAGTATTAAATAAAAATATAGTCCACTTACAATGTGACTCACAAGTCTATCGCTTTTGGACGCTATTCACTCAGAAACACCTAGCAGTTTTTTCGTGTGTTTCTCTTTTGTTCATCTATACTTTTATTTTGTTTTTTAAATTATTCATTATTTAATATTCATTTGCTATTTGTTTACTGTTTGCATTTACTTACATGCCTTAGGGGCGCGTGTAGCGCAGTCGGAGGAGGCGCCGACTGTCGCGTGCGCTCGATACCAGGTTCCTGGTTCGGATTTCCCGCCCAGGCCAACCAAGCCTTCCATCCCTTGAAGCTCGGTGAATTGGTACCAAACTTGTCTGGGAAGAATAGAGCGCTGACTTGTTCATCGGCTGGCCACCGCAGGTCATTGTATGGCCAAAGACGCATTCAAGTCGCCTCCACGACATCTCCTAGTAGTAGAATGCGTGGCGCATCCCGTAGGGGAATGAGTAACGCCGTCCTTCATCCATTATTCTTTATTTTCTTACATATTTGTATACATGTACTATTTCAGACAAAATAAAAACTGCGCATAATTGAAAAAGTGAACGATTTTGTCCCCGACGATTATTCTCTGAATCCATACATTTTTTACTATTTTTAAAGGTGTAAAGCTTCCTTCAGGTTTTTCGAACTTTTAATTAATTAGTTTTAAATTGTTTACGTTTTTCTCAAATGTGTTTATATCTATGTTTACCTTATGCAGTTTTAACTCAAGCTATAACTTTTAATATTAATTTACATATTGCGTGTCGACGCTATCTAACCGAAAATCACTGGCATTTTTTTGCTTTTTGAAATTATTTTTATGTTCGTATGTGTACCTTTATTTATTTAGCTTTTACTTTTATTTATACATTTTTCATTTTTATTTATAAATTCGTACGTGTCATATTATACAAAAACAAAAAATAATTCTATAATTATTATATATACGGAATGTAGATTTTTATTTTTATATTTTTCAGCTTTATTTTTATGTTTCGTTATTATTGCTTCGAATTTATTAATACAATTTTATTACATTTCTATTCCTTTATGCTCTAGCAACTTTGGTTTTTATTTACTCTACATTTCTTTTTTTACATTTACTCTTACTGGCGGTTATTTTTTTTAATCGAGCGCGTGTAGCGCACTTGGAGGATGCTGTCGCATGCACATGATATACCAGGTTCCTGTTTCGGATTTCCCGCCCAGGCCAACCTAGCCTGACCTTACGGGATCGGCGAATTGGTACCAGACCTGTCCGGGAAGGATAAAGCGATGACTTGTTCATCGGCTGGCAAATCGTTGTATGGCCAAATACGCATTCAAATCGTCTCCACGATATCCCGTAGAGGTAGAGTGCGTGGCGCACCCTAAAAGTAACATTGTGCAGTGCCGTCCTTTGTCTCTTTGTTATCCGTTTATTTCCTTTTTCCATTTTTTTTTTAATTTGAAAAACTCTCACCGCTGTCTCTTAAATGTTCTCTAATTGCTTACCTTTTCTTTGCAGTTTCTTTCATCCACTGCCTCGTTCAACCTATCTCCTTTCTTTTTCCATTTTTTACTTCTTGTTTTCATCTTGTTTCTCATCTAGGCGAAATTTAAAGGAGAAATTTAAATTTATAATATGCTCATTTTCTGAACTGAAAAGCCAAAGAAGGTACACAGCTCAAAAGACCGACTTGAGACAGTGGCGAAACGACCTTTTTGCTTATTTATTTTTAGCAATTATGTTTTCCTATCCTATGGCCTATGAAATTCAAATTCTTGTTTTTCTTTGCTTTGCACATTGGCTGGCCACCGCCAGGCATCTTACAAGCGAAGTTGTCTCCACAACATCCATAAAATTAGAAAACATGGCGCATCCTTTCCCGGGAAAGCACTTGACCAACGCTGACCTTTATCTTTCATGCTACATAGACCTCTACGAGAGCAGTGTTTTTTTGGACCTTAGCTACTCTGTTGTAAAAATTAATAGTATAAAAGGCGGGGATAATCAATTCCTTTTGGGTTGCGCCACGCATTTCATTTCTATTTCTGGGTGTCATGGAGGCAATATCTGATGGCGTATTTGGTATATACGAGGACTCTCGGCGACCAACCGATGAACAAGTCAGTGTTATATTCTGTTCATGTCGCAGAGGTGAGCAGCACTGTGAAGTGGAGCGTGCCTGCCAATCGGACTACGTCAAATTGACGTGCCATTCAGAGCGAGCGTGCATTGTGGGTACTCTGATTGGATAGTGTGTGTTCGATCGGTGCACTAGATGATTATGATTGATTTCGACGCTCCTACCTCCTGATGCTGCCCCACCTTCTCCACCTGTACCTTTTGTCCTTCTCAGACAAATCTGCTACCCCAGAGAGATGGAAGGCTTGTTTGGCCTGGGCGGGAAATTCAAACCAAGAACATGGTATCGGATGCACGCGACAGCCGGTATCTTATCCGAATGCGCTGCCACATGCTAAGACTTTGCTTCAGAAGGTCATCCACCTCTCTGCAGAAGTGATTTCACAGCTCTCGTTTGCTTTAGAAGATCGTTAATCATCTCTGTCTCCATGTGACCTCTCACCTAATCATAGAAAGGGCAACCTGTCGACAGTTCAGTGTAAACTCATCGACGATTCAGCGTGTGAATTCAATGTGCCCCGTCGTCTTTTTGCTCGTCGATTGTCTTCTATTTTCTTCTCTCGTCGCACAGCCGAAATAATTGCGAATTAAGGTAATCAGCAGCGGATTGCACTCTCGAAAAAACCCCTCTGCTGAAGGCAGCTGTGAAGGCAAGGTCATGGCGTGAATTTTTTGAATGACCATTCAGCAGGTAGCTGAAAGCCGGAGGGGGTCAGGGGGTGGTGTAGAGGATTCCCACAGAAATGATGAATGTCGTTATTTATTCATAGATGAAGCTCTTAGAGTAGTGTTTTGATGCGTACGGTATTCTAGGGGCAAGTGCGTTCCCTTTCGATGGCATCGAGTTCAAATGTTCAGTAAATCCCCCATTTTCTGAACTAATTAAAAGATAAATGATAAAGAATGGTGTTATTTAACCTCTTTTGGGACGCACCACGCATTCTACTTCTACGGGGTAGCGACTTGTACACGTATTTGGCCATGCAATGACTTTCGGTGGCCAGCCGATGAACAAGTCACCACTTCATCCTTCCCATACAGGTCACCGCTTTATTCTTTCCAGACAAGTCTGGTACAAGTTCACCGACCCTAAGAGATAGAAGGCTTGGATGACCAGAGCGGGAACTCCGAACCAGGAACCTAATATCGGGTGCACGCGACGGCTGGTGCCTCCTTCGACTGCGCTACATGGGCCCTCTATAATAATTTGCTGTCTTTTGTACCCAAGGTGCTAGCCTAACCTCTCTGCCTTTCCTAGGTCCTCGTTTTTTCCTCCAGAAGCTTTTTAGCTACACTTCGTTCGCTTCCATCATCTGAATATTGCCCGAACTACGTCGTTCCGTTCACGTAAACGTTCACGGATGCGATGATCGAGGCGTTGAGCGAACGCCATGACAGACCGACCACCATCGAATTTCGTTAAATTCGCTGACGAGTATCCGCTGTGACATTCTTTGTGGGTCTGTGTATGTGACCATCATCTGTCGTGCCTTCTATTGATGAATCTGGGGGCATCACTGCTGAGGGTGTCCTCTAAACTCTTCATAACAAGGAAGCTATGAATTTTTTGCGTTCTTTATCTGAATAATTGAATTTTTGCCATTTCTAGAGTTTCCTTTCGCTATGAAAGCGCCCCTTTTCCTTGTAGTAATGAGTTCGTTCTCGTAATAACCAGGTATTTTAGAATCTATGAATCAACATGACCTCATGCAAAGGCCAGGATTGGATGTTCCTTTATTTATTGATTTATTTTAACCCAAGACGACTTGGGGCACAGTTAGGCGGATGAAGTACTGGCGTACACCCCGAACCGAGGTTCTCGGTCTGTGTTCCGTACAAGTCAACCAGGAGCCGAATTCATCCACTCTTATACCCGCTGGTATGCGGGGCATAGGGGTGGACGTACCTATGATGAGGCATTCACGATGAACCTTATCCGGAACATCGTGAGTATGTCAGTGGGTAGAGAGTACTCGATGATGGTCGAGGGTATATCCGCATTCCCTAGAAGATTCCGCGCCCCACTGACAGAAAGGCGTTCCAGTGAGATCAGCTGCTCTCGTGAAAGGCTTAGTTCTAGCTTATCCTTGATCCCGTTCATGAATACGAATAGTACCCGTTACCCACTGCGGGTAGTGGGTACGATTCGGTATCTCTACCCATACCCACCGCTTGATGAATCCGGCCCCAGGTCTTCCATCTTGGTAAACTCGGCGAATTGTATAGTTGTGCTCTTGAGAAATTTTATCGAACAAATGAATGAACGAATTTCATCTAGAAAAATTTCGAGTAAATGAACGAATTTGTTCACTCATCAATTTTTTCGAATGATCGAAAATCGAATGAACCCCATTTTTCGTCAATAAACATTTAAATAGTCTAGCAATTAGTTCGAATCAGGTTATCTGCTTAAAGATTTGAAATTTAGTCGATATTCGAATAAAATCATTTAAATTTGTTTCAGGTTTAAATATTCTATTTTTGAATGATATTTGTAAATGGCTCGACGTTGACATTCGAATTCGATCGAATATTCGACTTTCGAAAATCGTCGATGTTCGAATTTGAACGAATATTAGATCATCTAGAAAGATCGATTATTCGAACAATTTTCGAAAATATTTGCTCGAGTACAACAGTGGTGGATCAGTACGAGTCGGAAAGAGAGAAACGTCGCCTTATTCATCAGTTGACCACCTCAAGTCATTCCGTAGGCCAAATACGCATTAAAGTTACCTCCCCGACATATTCTTGATGTAGAATGCCTGGCGCATTCCGAAAGGCACCGAGCGTTGTCCTTTTATCTGAAATCTACTAAAGCTATCATTCCCCTCTTGGTATCTTTTAGTTTGTTAGTTTTTTAATTGGTTATTATTTAATTATTGTTTTGTTTTAATTTTATTTATTTATTTTTAATTGCCTGTAGTTAGTTTTTACTTACATATAGTGTTTTTATTTATTTATTTATTTATCTATTTACTATTTAAATATTTTCACTCAGTAACACGATACAATGTGGAGAGGATCAACTAGCTTTTCTGGCCAAAAATTCGAGCAAACAGTTTTCATTGAAAAATCAGAAGAAAGTACGGCAAAATAAAATCTTAAGAAAAAGCGTTTGTTTTTATTGAATAAAAGAATATTAGCTCATCATGTTATTAGGTCAGCTGGTCACTTCATGTCATTGTATGTGCCAAACACGCTTTCAAATTGTTTCCACAACATCCAGCAGAAGTACAGTGCGTAGAGCAACCAAGCAGGGATTCATTATTTATTCTTTTATACTCATTATTTATTTATTTATTTATTTATTTATTTATTTATTTATTTATTTATTTATTTATTTATTTATTTATTTGCTTATTCGTATTATGGGTCGCCATAACGTCAGAAATAAAAGCCACCCCGCTTTTCCAGAGAAAAGCTCAAGCAATATTTTCGCTTTAAAAAAGGGGGAGCGCACCTTCTACTGGAATCGCATGAGAATGTTTTTGCCTCTATTTTTTAAATTAGCCTTAGTATTAAGTCGTCAATTCTGTTGGTAGGCTGCCACAGTTACTGTATGCCAAATACGCATTCAAACTGCCCAGCTATATCCTGTGGAAGTTGAATGCGTGGCGCATCCTAAACGTGGACGGTTTAATGCCCTCTTTAGTTGGTTTAATCGTATCGTTGTTAAGGGCCCTATTTTTTGTCGTCAAACACGGCTCTCATTTTTCTGACATGCACGTGTTCTACAGATCTCTAGATGTCTTCTGGTTTGCTCATCCTACTGTTTTCTTGTAGCAGTTTCTGTGTACTTTCTTCGTCTCCAAAAGTTTCCTGTACGACAGTGAACGCTGAAATCGTGAAACCGGAAATGTGTGCATTGATCGACATATCCACACCATTCTCTCTCTCGCGTTCTCTTCTAAAACAACACTCCATTATGTCGCTTCTGTCGCCGATTTATGACGCTGATCTGCGCATCGTAAACTCTCCTCCGTCCCGGATACCGAGCGGCTGACCGACGTGGTCGTTGTCGTCGACGACGACGACAACGGTCGCAGCCGCCGTGGATGCGACTGCGGCTGCCGCGGTAGTGGTTGTGATCTGCATGATAGCCGCTTACAGTCCGACATTCCGACCGATTATCGATTGCGTTCGATCCTTTTAGTTAGGATACTGTATAGCTGCTCTACACTACCTGTACCTAAACCCGAACCGTCATCCTGGATTTGGCAATTTTGGGCGCATATTTTTGTAATTGGGCGTATGGATCCACAGTCGGCGGAGGCGCAGAAACAAAGCGAATGTAAGCAATTCTAGGCGATTCTAGGTAATAGGCCATCTTATTATTTATGTTTTATATTGGGCGCGTGTAGCGCAGTCGCAGGAGGCGCCGACTGTCGCCTGCACCCGATATCAGGTTCCTGGTTCGGATTTACCGCCCAGGCCAACCAAGCCTTTCATCCCTCCGGGGTCAGTGAATTGGTACCAGACTTGTCAGTGAAGGATAGAGCGCTGACTTGTTCATCGGCTGCCCCCGCAAGTCATTGTATGACCAAATACGCATTCGAATCGCCTCCACGAAATCCCGTAGAAGTAGAATGCGTGACGCATCCCAAAAGGGATTGAGTAACGCCGTCCTTTATCCTTCATCCCAATTTTATTCTATATTCTTTCATAAAATCATGGGCGCGTGTAGCGTAATTGGAAGAAGAGCCGGCGTTCGTGCGCACCCGATTCCAGATTCCTGATGGGAAGACGGCTCCGTGGACATGGATTTCCCATCCATGCCCACGGAGCCGTCTTCCCATCAGGAAATCTTATGAGTCCTTCATCCTTCTCCGTCAGTGGATTAGTGTCAGATTTGTCGCAACTCATGGTATTGGCCGCGTACGTGTTGATATGTCTCTGTGACATCTCGTAGGAGTAGAAAGCGTGGTGCTTACCGGAAAGGGTTGACTAAAGCCGACCTTTACCCTTTATTCCTAACTGTATATTTGTATATGTGTAACAACTCAGTCCTGACCTTTATTTAAGTCGTCAGATCGCTCATGAATTCTCTGAATGTACACACACACACACACACGACACACAAGGTTTCGCGCTCCTCGGAAGTTGTTTATTGAAGGTACTAGCTGTCTTAGGAGCGTGTAGCGCAGTTGGAGGTGGTGCCGGCTGTCGCATGCACCCGATACCAAGTTCATGGTTCGGATTTCCCGCTGAGGCCAGCCAAGCCTTCCATCGCTCAGTTACCAGACTTGCGTGGAACGATTAAGCGCTGTCTTGTTCATCGGCTGGCCACCGCATCTCATTGTATGGCCAAATACGCATTCAAATCGCCACCACGGCATCTTGTAGCAGTAGAATACGTGGCGCGTCCTAAAAAGGATTGAGTGACACCGCCTTCTATCCTTTTATCCTTTAGCTGTCTTGGTGAATATAATCAACAGACCCATGCTGCTCAACTACCGAAAGTAGAAATGAAAGGCATGGCTCATTCCAGATGCGTTATTCTAAGACGAGCTACCTCGCTCTACTTTACGTTTGTAACCTCAGTGCTTTCCATATAGAGTAACTTAAATCAATAACTGCACAATTTGCCCCAAAAATGCAGATTCTGAAGCTATCGAACAACAGGTTTTTCGATCAGTAGTCAAAAGCGACCGTGCTAAGGCTCTTCATAGCTGTGCGGGATAAAGGATAAAGGATAAAGGACGGCGTTACTCAATCCCTTTTGGGATGCGCCAGCGCATTCTACTTCTACGGGATATCGTGGAGGCGACATGAATGCATATTTGGCCATACAATGACTTGCGGTGGCCAGCCGATGAACAAGTCAGCGCTTTATCCTTCCCAGACGAGTCTGGTACCAATTCACCGACCCCGGAGGGATGGAAGGCTTGGTTGGCCTGGGCGGGAAATCCGAACCAGGAACCTGGTATCGGGTGCACGCGACAGTCGCGCCTCCTCCGACTGCGCTACACGCGCCCTGTGCGGGATAGTCTCTTAAATTTTTAGGTGAAATGGTCTGATTTTTAACAATTGCGTTGTTCCCTCTCTAACGGTGGATTTTGGAGTGAAATCGATAACGCTGATCGATAGTGGTTGACCAATCGATATTGTTGTGAATATTGACCAGTGGGAATCATTTTTGCGAGAAGCCCTCCCAAACGGTTAATCCTTGCACAGGTTCAATAATATCGTTCTTGTTGTCTTAGTTGTTGTGAAAGAGCTCGAGCCGCAATTAATTTCGCTCCGACCAACGGACAGACGAACGGACTGACAGGGCATGATTTTGTAAACTTGAGGCAGGATTCATGAATGGGTTTACCCAGAGTTATGTGGGTAGAGGGTATAAATTGAATTCTTGCCTCTAACCACCCTCACATGACCGTGGAGATGGGTGAATGGTGGTTAGGCTTAGATCATCCACGGAATTATAACACACCATGAATACCAGACTTTCCCTCTGTCCACTATCCTATGTTGGTAAGCTTATCCATTGCTGTTAACCCATTACCTTACCAATCCTGAATTCGGCCTCTGATTCTCACAAGAATAACGCTTGGTGTACTTTGTCGTGTAGTATGTATGTAGCCGCTGTTGACTAATGCGTTCGCCGAAGGGTGTTTGTTCCTGATTCAGGGGCGGCACTGTCGTTCTTGCCATTTGCTACGGTAAACATGTGTCGAATATGTGTACTGTGCAGCGAACTAACCGTTCATAGAGCTTCCAATTGTGCAAGTCGTAGTTTTAACTCCAGCAAGTCGTGTGGCGTTCTCTGAGACGACATCGCCGGTCTCGTTCCACATCGTACATCATCGTCTCTCCTGACTGCGTTGCCGATTTCATCGACCTTCTCAAAATAAATCCACCGCCTTCCTACAGTGTTTATTGAACCTGCAGTGACATATTGATTAATTAGTCTCGATCGCGACTGCCGTTGTAAATTCTCCCGTCAATGTACCTTTGGATCTATCCTAGTCGGTGGGGGCGACATTGCTAGAAATGCTTAACATCCTCATCCGGCTAAAAGATTTGAGGCAAAGAAAGGACTTCTAGTAGGTGAGTTTAAGATGTTGCTTTTGCGGACTAGTTCTTGACAATTTTTCGCCGTTGTCAAAGAGTTCAAGTGAAATGCCCTCCCCCTTCCCTTGCCTATGGGACATATCTGACTTTTTTGAGGAGAAACTCGGACTTCTTTGAAATTTTCTTCCTTAGCATTCCTTCTATTTAGCCCTGGTAATAAGGTCCTAATTTTGATCTCTCTGAAGAATCCTATGCCACAAAGGGCCTTCTTATTCTTTTTCCAAAGCTTTCCTCCTCAGTTAATTATGTCAAGCTCAATGAAAAAGGAAAACAAGAGAAAAAATGGAAAGGAAGACCTGACTTCCGAAAGCGCAGCTTCTTGATTCTCTATGCGCGTCTTAGTTCTCAAAGAGATTGACATTTTTCTAGCAACATCCTTCCAGTGAAAATTTGAACTGCGCCGGTGGAGTAAGGCACAGCATTGCTGCCTGGAAAGCAGAAGCGTCGGGGTTCGAGTCCCGCCGGGAGCGAGAGTTTCGATCGCACAAAACATCCTATTATAAAATATAGGCTCTCTATCAGCCGCTTCAAGCCTAAACTCTATTAAAACTAGTGGAAACTGTCATTTTTCGTATCTCATCCTTGGTTTGAGGCGAGTCGTAGCGCAGTCGGAGGAGGTGCCGGCTGTGGCGTGCATCCGATACTACCAAATACGCATTCAAATTCCCTCCAAAACACCTTCTTGAAGTAGAGTGCGTGGCGCATTCCAGAGGGGATTGATAAATGTCGCCCGTTTTCTATTATTCTTTGCTGCCATCAAGGGACAATGCTACTCAAGATGATCTTCGAATTAAGAAGAAGGTGATGAAAGATTGGTTTGCGCCATGCATTTGTTTCTGTCATAGCCATGGTTGTTTGTCAGGCAATGCAGGGCCGCATTAGACAACCGGCGCATTCTGGAGGATTTCAACTGAGCCGTTTTTTTTCAAAAAAAAAAGAAGTCCGTTATATCCTAAGCTAGGAACAATGATTCCACTAATTATGCCTATTAGATTTTTTATTATTATTTTAATTTATAAGGTGAACCACGACCGTGTTCCTTTTCGGGTGTTGATACGTAAGTGCTTGTTCCTTCGGTATGTTATGTTTGTTGGTAGTGAGTTTCGCTAAACTGCACAACAAGTTTTGTCGTGTTGTTGTGCCAGACAAACTCGGCCGCACGCTGTCCCGGGTGGACATGTCGTATTTCTTACCGTATTCCTTTCACATTCCTTTCGTTCTTCTAAATTTGCTCACAGTGACGTTCCTATTCGGCTTGTTTGGCTAGTGTTTCGCTTGAATCGCTTCGTTTTTTGGCTTCCTCTGTAATTTACCATTTATTTATCCTCTGTTTACATACTGTTTTTATTTACTTTTTATTAGGTTTTATTCCATAATATGTACAAGTACCTATTTGGCACGGGCGTGTGTAGCGCAGTCGGAGAAGGCGCCGATGTCGCCTGCACCCGATACCAGGTTCCTGGTTTGGATTCCCCACCCAGAGCAACCAAGCCTTACATCCCTCCGGGGCCGGTGAATTGGAACCAGAATTGTCTGGGAAGGATAAAGCGCTGACTTGTTCATCGGCTGGCCACCGCATGCCATTATGGCCAAATACGCATTCAAATCGCCACCACGACATCCTGTAGCAGTAGAATACGTGGCGCATCCTAAAAAGGATTGAGTAACGCCTCCTTTATCCTTTATCCTTTATCTATTTGGCGTCTACCTTTTACTAATTGAACTTAAAAACTGTCCGTTTTTCGGGATGAGTGCACACCTCTGCGACCAATCCCGCAGTCCTTTCCCTCGTCCTTCTCGATGGCTGTGTTTCGCGTGCAGAACAGAGGTGCAGAACATGGAGTCATCCTACTGTGGGATTAGTCGAAAAAGGGCCGGGAAAAATCTTCAGATGGCGCTGCTGTGCCTAAAAAAGTACCTAAAAATTAATTCTTGACCAAAATTACAAGGAAAATCGACCCTGTTTGGTTCAATCCATGAAAATTTTTCGCTTCCTGGGCCGACTTCCACACATTCACCTCGAGATTCTTTTATTTTATCGCATTTTTATTCATTAATTTATTTTAAATTCAATGCGCTTCATCAGCACTATATGGCTGTCTGATCGTTTTATCAGCAACGTGGAATCGTACTTCAAACGATCTTCTCGAACGCCCACAAAATGCGCCACTTCCGGCTGTGCTATTTACTCAAGAAGCGCTTTCTGTTCTCCTCGTCTCTTGGCTTTTTTATCTGAATGACTGCTTCTTCATGCCCACGCTCAGGCTCATTTCATGGAAAAATGTCGGTCAATGGGACGTCGAAGGGTTGGCTATGAACTTCATGCACTTCCTTCACATGAAACAGCTTTCCATTCATCCGACGTATTGTGTGTGCTCGTTTTTGCTTCTATCGATTTATTTTATACATGTTTTTACTGAATTTTTTTCTAAGGGCAAACAGGCCACATGCACCATGTTGTGCTAACAGTGACTTCCATTCCTCAGGAGTTGGCAACCATCGAACCTATTAGGTGCTTTATTCTCTCCAACTGTTGTGCTATCGCATAGCAAGAAGAGCTGCTACCTTCACGTGGAGCAAGTTCGAACCTCATCGAAGTCGCAACTACTGCCGTACTTCTTACCCCACTGCACCAGCCGTGCGCAGCCTTAAAAAGTGTATAAATTTCATGACTCAGAACCAAGAGAGGCACATAGTGGGGCACTGTTCGAATTTATTCATTTTTTATTTTTTATTGCAAATTTAATGAAGAAAATTTTTCCTTTTTTCCTTGTCTACTAGAGAAATGATAACCAATACACTGTTTTTAATCTTGAGCCTGTTTTTTTTTTAAATTTTTATTTTTGAGATCGTTAATTCTGGGCGTTACTCAATTTGTATTTGCTTATGCTTCCGTTGTAAGCACACTCTGGCGTACACGAGTAAATAAACAAATAAATAAGTGACGGTTTAAAAATTGAAAGTAAGGACTACTA
The DNA here is from genome assembly GCA_947396885.1 of Heligmosomoides polygyrus polygyrus. NCBI lineage: Eukaryota > Metazoa > Nematoda > Chromadorea > Rhabditida > Heligmosomidae > Heligmosomoides > Heligmosomoides polygyrus. The sequence goes on from OX377201.1 coordinate 17,221,758, forward strand.
TACCATACGAGAACAACGCCCTGAAACGGTCTCTATAGGGTAGTGCTTTACAAGTTCTTATCCTTGCACGTACCTCCCTTCGCTCCCCCCCCCCCCTATTAGGATAGCCTTCGAAGCACTCACGGTTGCCTTTTCTGTTGCTACCTGTGCAACATCTACCTACCATTTTTATTTTTGTTTATTTTTAAACTAAATAAAATTATTCAATGGAACAGTTTGAAATTACATTCTTATTATTATATTTTTATTTGGAAACATTTGTTTTTACTTTGTTTAGTTTATTTTCTTTATTTATTCATGCTGATTTTTGTTGTTACTGCTTATGTATTGAAATAAGAATGAAGGACGGCGTTATTCAATTCCTTTTGGGATGCGCCACGCATTCTACTTCTACGAGGCGATGTTGAATGAAATGATTTGGCCATACAATGCCTTGCGGTGGCCGGCCGATGAACAAGTCAGCGCGTTACCCTTTCCAGACAAGTTTGGTACCAATTCGCCGACCCCAGGGGATGGAAGGCTCGGTTGGCCTGGGAGGGAAATCCGAACCAGGAAAGGGTCCACGCGAGAGCCGGCACCTCCTCCGACTACGCTACACGCGTCCATGCTGATGGATACACTGTAAATACTTAAAAATATGTGCGTAATTAGATTGCATTATTTTTATGTCACATAACCGTGAGGAAGCGCAGTTAGAGGAGGTGCCTGCTCTCGCGTTTACCTACTTCTAAGTTTCTGGTTCGGGTTTCCCGCCCAGGCCAACCAAGCCTTCCGTCTCTCCGCGGTCGGTGAATCGACGCTAGACTTATTTGGAAAGAAAAAAGCTTCGACTTATTCATCGGCTGGGCATCGCATGTCATTGTGTGGCCAAATGAATTCAATCGAAATCGCTTCCGCGACATCCATAGTTTGAAGTAGAATGCGTGGCGCATCCCAAAAGGGATGAAGTAACGCCCTGTCCTCTATTCTTTAATCTTCTGTCTTAAGTTTAATTTTAGTTTATTTGTTGATTTTTTTAAGTTTAAGTTTCTGTTAACATCCCGTCGAAACATAGTGACCTAAGAAAAAATATGTAAGCTTTTTAGGTGTGCATAAAGTTTTTAGCTCGTCGACAAAACGGTATTTTTAGGTTTACTCTGAAGTGCTCAATAAAGGAATTTTTCATGTGAAGAAATGCACCGCGCCCTCGTTTAGAACAGTGCAATATTTCATTGATTAGTAGTGTAAATGTTTTTTTTTTACCTAACGTTAGCAGCTGAGTATTATAGCGTTGTAGTCTATTGCGGTTGCTTTTGTTGTTCCTAGATTTATACGCATCTAAATGGCATTAGCACTTTAAATCCAAGAGATGAGATCTACGCCAAACATAGGACGAGTACACGGCGCAATCTCTCCATGCTATATACCACCAGGTTCCTTGCTTCCAGCACCCTAGATTAACCATAGAAATATCAGTTTAGACAAGCTATTCAAATTTTATGTCTTTACTTTCGGTATGCATATTTTTTAAGGCGCTCTGCATACATGAATTTTTAATGAAAATGCTCTCTAAAAATACATTTTTAAGTTTGTTAAAAAGTCTCTATTTAAACTTTAGCTACACTTATCTCTGCTTGCAAACTCTCCCGAAAATGATCTGGCTGCGATTTCAAAGGTGTTTAAAACTTAGAAGGTTTTATTTTTTTATTTTAATTTACTCGTGGCGTATAGAAAGGTTGGACATAGAGTGTGCAAAAGAACCTAAAAGGCAGCACACCATGCAGAGAGGCGAAATAACCATGAGGGATGTCATCAACAAACAACACTTTTGGCAACAGTTCTTGATGTTTACCCTTTTACCTTCAGATTTGTGTCATTCTTGCCAGTTTCTTTCTTCAACAGGCGCTTCTTTCGTTTCTCCGTCTCAATCCATGTAGCTTTCATGAACTACATAGTTAACTACGAAGCTTCTATTTTGCTTACGTTGTGGTTTTCACGCATAAATTTTATATCTTACACACATTTTCGCGTCAATTTGGACACCCTTCCAAGGAAGCTTGATGCTATTGAAATCAAGCTGAACAACTTCCTAATCAAGAAGAGTGCCATCCAGATTAAACTGGACACTCTCCTAGAATGATATCATAATTTCTTGTCCAAGAAAAATTTAGCATGATGGTTTTTTTGTTGATAACTTCTAATTCAGCCGCTCCTTTAATCTAACGCGCTGTAGAAAATTTAATTGAAAAAATTCAAGGAAAAATTGTGGTTAAAGTGTCTTCTAAAGGGCAGAAAGACAGGAATTTCACAGTTTGTTAAGAGATCGCGCGTTGCACTTGTCTAGCTCACGATTTTCATTTTTATTGATAGTAAAAATTCTGTTCGTGGGGCCTGATACAGATGTAAACGCTACAATAAAAGCGGTTGCAGAATCACTTCACATCGCTCTTTCAAGTAAGCAGCATTTACGCTATCAACCAAACGAAAAATGCGACGATCTTGTAGAGTGCGATCGCTTTGTTCAATCCCCTGAATGATCGCTGCTTTTTGCACTTTGAAACAAGCTGTATAATCTAAAATAGTGTCCTTACTTGTTGGGACGTGTGAATTTAAAATTTTTGAAGAAATTCATACTAAATTTTCCTAGAACGAAAAATCATCCTATCCGTATTGGAGAGTCTCTTATTTTAATCTGGAGGAAGCTCCTTTTGATTTGGAAGATATTCAGCTTGGTTTCGAAAGCAAATCAGGGTCACTTAGCACAGGGTTCAGCTTGATTTAAAAAGTGTCCAATTTTTGAAGACTGTTTAGTTTGATTTGAAAATTATCCATTTTTTTGAAAGTGCCCAGTTTAGAAATGATTCGAGTCATTTTCTTGAAGCCTCATGTGGCTGGTATCGAGATTTTAAACTCTCATACGTTGTTTTGTTGCAATCAGAGTATTAGTGCCAGGTGGGACTCCAACTCTCACCTCCTGAACGGCCGAGAATGCACTGTAAAGTTTAGCATAAAAGTGGTATATTAGCATCTGCGCCATATTTCATAGACCTTGAATGCATGGCGCATCTCACCAAGAAATCGAGTAATACCCTTACTTACGTATTCCTTATTTATATCCCATATTACATTATTATTATATCCCTCATTTATTTATTTATTTATTTATTTATTTATTTATTTATTTATTTATTTATTTATTTATTTATTTATTTATTTATTTCGTGGCTTGAATCACGTCAGAAATGCACGCATAGAATGCGGTATAAACAAGCGGAACCGCAAAAAATCAACGACATGCAAATGAGAACGGAGTAACCTAAAAAAGTTGATTTCGAATGAGCAGATGCTTAAACCAAGAGACAGACATATCAAGAAATTCTTTATTATATCTTATCTACGATAATATGTACCTTTTCGGCTCGAAATTTTACAGAAGCAGCTCTTGCTTTTCCTTACAAGATTGTTCCCCCGACGTTTTTCAGATGTTATTAGGTTGGAAGAAAAAGTCTTTTCATTTTCTTCCAATATTTATTACTTCACAACTACAAAGTCGAATCAATTAAGATGATCTCCATTTCGTTACCATACACTTGTCCAAAGACTGGGTAAGTTTCTAGCTCTTCTCGCCTAAAAGATTGCAGTTCTGGAGGCGAACCGTTGCAGAATCCAATTTTTGAGGTCTTCGTCATCGTTTTAAAATATTTCTCTCCAATTTCTTACTTGAGAGCACGGAAGAGATGGTAGTCGGTAGGGGCGAGGTCAGGGATATACGGTGGATGTGGCATTACCTCCCAGCCCAGCTCCTTTGTTGTTTCTCTTGTGAGCCCTGCAACATGTGGTTTTGCACTGAGTGTCTGACAGGGCATGTGGAATCCAGGTTCCAAATTTTCATGCAATGCCAAGACCCTTCAGATGGATTCCCACTACCCTATAAGACACTTCGAGCTTCTCAGTCAGTTGACGTGTCGTCTGCCTGCTATCGGAACGAAGAAGGGTGATCCAATTCAGTTGTACTTCCTGACACTGCTTCGTCCTCGAGTGAACAATCTCCCTTTAAAGACTTTCCGAACCACTCATAACAGGCGCGATGAGTAGTAGATCCCAAGCCACATATATGGTTAATTTGGTCTGCTGCCTGACGTGCTGTAGATTCTTCCATGAATTCGTGAAGAATGCCGTGCCGAAAATGGCCATGAGGTAGATCTGGTTTGAGTCCGGAAGATTGGATAGACAACAAAGTACAAGAAGGGACTTGATCTATGCCCGCTTGCGAAAGTTGGACAAGTGCGATAGGATTACGAAATCAGCTATCAGTATTGGCTAATGCGTTTATAAGGAGAACGGAAAATATTTCGAAGTGTGAAGAGACATTTTTCCAACCCAATAGTTGTTCAGATCCGCTTCCCGGCAAATCCTCTTGAAATCAAAATGCCTTGAAATTTTCGCAGACTCGCTCCTTATATCTTCTTCTACTTATCTCTTGTTCTTCTCAGTGCATTGTGCTTCGTTCCTATCGCCATTGTTCAATGTCCTCTTCTTTCCTCGATCTCCGATCACCTCTGGAATTCCAGGCACCATCGCCTGCGCGACGAGCGTCGTCGCGATGACCGACGACATCTCGTACGAGGAGCATGTGCAGCAGAACAACCAGCGACTCGTCTCGATCAAAACGGTGAGCGAAAGGTCGATGACGGGGCACTGGGTGGTGGTTTAAGCTGTCATCGTCGTCGTCGTCGCTTGACGTCAGATGACAACAGACCACCCGACGATTCTGATCAGACAACGCCGTCTCCGCGATCCGGTTCAGTGTAGCGGCGTCGAGTCTCAGCACCGCTCACACATCGATCGTCGTGTCTTTTGTTGTGGAACACTGTAGGGGATGCATAAAAGGGCTTATGAAGTTGTGGACTTTAGGGTCGCAGTGTCAGATATACAGCTTTACTCAACCCCTACGACGCGTGGAAACGAGCGCTGCTTTTCGGGTCTGCGTTTTCAGAGCTAGCCATTGAAAAATCGAAAAATGACTGAATTATCGGCGGTAGGCGATCTGAAGGGACCACTGCAAGAACTATGATCAGATCCTCATTTCTGGCATATAGAAGGCTACTGGAGATCAACTCTGTTGTCGAAAACGAAGAACTCAAGAAACTGCTTTCGACTAATTAGTGTTCATAGCTGCTTTCAGGGCTACGGATGCCTCTTATTCACGTTTAGTTGCTGTTTTTGACTTTTTTTCAGTA
>OX377201.1:17227176-17345189 GCA_947396885.1 Heligmosomoides polygyrus polygyrus
ATAGGTGGGCACGTAGTCGGACGTTCTTCGTCTTCTTCGCGACTTCTTCGACGCTCTTGAAAGCTCCCCAAGCCGCTCTTTTCCTCCTGCTCAGCTCTGGTGCTAGGTCGTTGCCATGTTGACTTCGCGACCCAGATACACATAGCTGGAGCATTCGGAGATGTTCGTTCCGTTGAGCGAGATGGGGCATCAGAAACCCATCCGTTCCTCATGAACATCGTCTTCGTAAGATTCAGCTGCAGTCCAACGTTCCCACATACATGATCGAAGTCGGCAGCATTCGCTCCGCCTGGCTGATGCTCGGCGTTATGAGCACGATGTCGTCAACGAAGCGAAGATGATGTAGTTGCCGGCTGTCGACCTTCACTCCCATGTCTTCCCATTCTAGTTCGCGCATGACGTTTTCGAGAGTGGCGCTGAAGAGCTTCGGGGATATGGTATCCCCTTGCCGAACCCCTCTCTTCACGTCGACGACGACGTCGTTGTAGAATGGTGAGATCTTGGTCGTGAATCCACTGTACAGCTCTCGAAGGACTCTGATGTACTGAGTAGGAACGCCCTGAGTGAACAGGGCTTCGATGACCGCTTCAGTTTCGACAGAGTCGAATGCCTTCTTCAGGTCGATGAACGTAAGGCACAGCGGCAGCTTGTACTCTCGCGACACTTCGATGAGCTTCGTAATGGTGTGTATGTGGTCGATCGTGCTGAATCCTCTCCGAAATCCTGCTTGCTCGCATGGCTGTCCTTCGTCCAGCGTTCTGCTAATCCTATTCAGGATAACTCGAGTGAACAGCTTGTAGACTACGGACAGCAGGCAGATCGGGCGATAGTTGCCAATGTCGTGCACGTCTCCCTTCTTGTACAGCAAGACGGTTCTGCTGGTCTTCCACTGAGATGGAACCTTGCACTCATACAGGTAGCGTGTGAAGAGCCGCGCAGGGTGTTGATGAGCGTAGGCGGGAGGTTCTTCAGGTGTTCGGGTCTGATCCTGTCGGGACCGGGTACTGTACGTTTCTTCACCGACGAGATGGCGTGTCGGATCTCGGAAGGGAGAACAGAGGGGACGACGTATCCATCCTGCGGAAGATGGCATGGAGGCAGGTGGACGTGGCTATCGAAGAGATCGGAGTAGAAGTCGTGGATGACCCTCTCCATGGTCCTTCTGGAAGAGGTGACGGTTCCGTCGGGACGTCGGAGAGCTGTCATCTTGGTCTTGAAGTTGGCGAAGTTCCGGCGGGCATTGAGGATGCTCAACCCTGCCTCTGCAGCTTCGGCCAACACTTCCGCCCTTCTCTCCTTAAGATCCTCCTTTATCGCCTCTCTGCATAGCTTCGCAAGCTCGGACGTCAGTTGGTAGCTGCCTGATGCTCGTGCTGCTCCACGCTGGCGTATCAGCTCGAGAGTTTCAGGAGACAGACGTCTCTTGGTGGTCTTCAAGCTCTCGGCTCCCTTAGCACTATCGTGGAGATGGTGCACGAAGCGGTCGTATTCCTCGTCGACGTTGTCCATGACGGCATCTTCCCAAAGACCGGCAAGAGAGGTGTAGAGGTCCCAGTTGATGGTCGTTCTGGGACTCCTCTTCTTGAACTTCGCGGCCTTCTCTCCTTGACGCGAAAAGCGGAACCTTGCGCGAAGGAGGCGGTGGTCCGATCCCGTGTAGAACTTGGGGACAACGGAGACGTCGGTCAGGCAATATTTGCGGTTGAAGATGATGTGGTCGATCTCGTTGTGGAACTGGCCACCGGGAGATTCCCAGGTCCATCGTAGGGAGGCAGGCTTCTGGAACTGCGAGTTTCCATGGATGGTCTTGGTCGACATGATAAACTCAGACAGCCTTTCACCTTGCTCGTTCCACTCCAAACCGTGGGTTCCGATGTGAAGTTCTTCCGGCGACCTTCGCGGTCCGATTTTGCGTTGAAGTCGCCGACGATCACATTGTAGAAGGTGTGATCTTCCTTGTAGAACTTCTCCAGTTCCACGTAGAAGGTTTCGACCTCTTCGTCGTCGTAGTCGGATGTTGGGGCATACGCGACAATACAGTCAAAGCTGGCACGGAACCACATCGCTTCAGTCGCAGACGTCCGATTCGGCTTGTCAGAGACTCGTACGAATCGATGTTCATGGCCAAGTGCGTGTTGACGAGGACACCAACGCCGCCTACTCCTCTGCTGTCGCATGTTCCGAGGAACAGTTCTTCTCCGGAGTCGTAGGCGGCGTGCAGGGGGTGGTGTCTTCTCGTCTCGGTCAGTCCGATGACGTCGTACTTGATCTTCCTGGCTTGCATCATCAGGTCCTCGACGGATGCTTCTGATGCAAGCGTGCGGGCGTTGTAAGTACAGATCGTCATCCTAATCCTTCTCAATTTGCGCAGCCTGGTTAGGCCCTGAGATTTTAGCAGCCTCTCCGTACTCGTCCTTCCCATCGCTGCAGAAATGGGGGCTCTTTCGGGGTCAGGGGAATGAGGCCCTTTAGTGCTGCTGTGTTTGACTGGAATACAACACGGGTAGCTAGTCAGGCTCTGTCGTGCGGGCGGGGTACTCCGGGCAGCCAGCCAGACTGCCCGATGGGACGGGGCGAGACTTAAGGCGGCCTCGAATCGCCTTACATGTACTCCCAGTCTACCGAGTGCAAGCTTTTGGCCGAGCCGACACAGTTACAATCCGCACAGTCACGGACACATCCACGCACACTGTGCACGAACATGCCGCTCCCACGCACAAGGAACGCGTCGACCCGACACAGCAGGAGCAAGGAGTCCATCCCCTGCATCCCACCTGCGTCTCTGGGCAGTACACGGTCGCATTTGGTTCGCGTTTAATTCCCCTATCCACCACCCGGGGACGCGCCACGTGGCCCTGCGACAAGCGGCCCGAGATCCCTCTTAACAAGAGAGCCCGAAGGCTCTCTATCGAGGGAGATCCGTGGATATATATATATATATATATATAAGTGCGGTGTGGATTTCTCAATTAACCTTCTTCTAATGGTTTTTGTTTTCTAAGCGCAAAAATTCTGAAAACTCGAAGCTGCAATCTTTTGTAAAATCCCACTAATCGTCTTAGGATCGCGACAGAGACGCGACAATAAGTTTAGACTACGGCTGACGATCTTCTGTAGACAAGAACCGTAACCAGATTTGCTGATCGCTGTTGCTCTGCTCGTGATTGCCTTCTGACTGGGTAGAAGGATTCGTGACGACGCGATCGATGGGAAGTGGCGGTTTTTGACGTTGGGAAGCTTCAGAGTCGATTAGTGTTGCGTCGCCGTCGTCGCTGATGCGGACGTCATTCAGCGACGGTCGTCGTTCGATCTCACTGGCGTGAACGCCCTCTCCAACCGATCATCATGCGTCTCCAGGAACTGAAATGGTGGGGGGTGGTAGGATTTTGCAGGTGCTTCTGACGATAAACGAGAAGCCGCAGAAGACAGAAGAACCAGGATGTACCAGGGCTGTCTGCACTTGCCTACACTGAACCTAGTCGTGAATGTGGGCAGCATTAGGAGATGGGAGCGCAGCAGCCAATCACCCCGCATCAGATTGGTGCACCAGTCACTTATGGCGGATGGCCAGCGCTCCGACTAGTGCGTGTTCAGTCGGTGCTTTGAATGCTTTTGATTAGCTGTCGCTCTCCTACCTCTCCCAGTGCTGCGCATATTCGCGACATGGACTCTCCACCTTTAGCTTCTTCTTAGTTCCCATCGATTGAGGCACGTATTCCGCTTCTTCAGCAGATCGCGCCCTAAGAGCAATGCGTATGGTTTTACTTATCCGCTTGCTTTTCAGCAGCAGGCCAGTACCCTTCGTTCGCCATTCTGACCCCAATCTAGGTAATTTCTTGTTCTTTATGTCCGCCGTAAACTTCTTACCGTGACTTTATTGCTGACTACTGCGCATGTTTGCCAACTTCTAGAAGGCGCTGATGTGGCGCGCACTTCTTCTTCTTCTCCTGAGCGTTTAGTCCCGCGCAGTCGCAGGGTCCGCTGTTCTTGTGATCTGTCGCCACCTCATCCTATCAAGGGCGTCATCTGCCGTGGCGCCGACTTCGGCGAGATCTCTCTTGATGACGTCCTTCCATCTTTTCCTAGGGGCTCCTCTCGGACGCTTTCCGGTTGCCTCGTAATCTAGGGCCAACCTTGTGGGGTGATCCTCTGGTCTTCTGAGGACGTGTCCATACCACCTCAGGCGCTGCTCTCTCATCTTCAGCTGGATCGGGGCAGTCTTCATCACTGCCCTAACATCCTCGTTTCGCACCCTGTCCCGACGGGTCCATCCACATGCCCACCTCAGCATCGTCATCTCCGCCGCGTGCAGTTGCCTCTCCTGCGCCTTACCCAGGGCCCAGCACTCACTGCCGTAGAGGAGGGCAGGTCTTACAACTGTTCTATAGAGCTTGCCTTTGAGCGTCCTGGAGCATCTACGGTCGCAGAGGATCCCTGTGGACTCCCTCCACTTGAGCCAGGCTGCGTTTATCCGTCCCCTGACCGCCTGGTCCACACTTCCTTCCTCGGATAGGTCACTTCCGAGGTAGCGGAATTCTTCCACCTTCTCGATCGTTTCCCCTTGGCAGTCTAGGATCGATCCAGCGCACTGCTCAGAGCTGATGAACTTCGTCTTCTTCACGTTCAGCCGTAGGCCGTTGTCCGCAAGGGCTCTCTGCCACAGCTGCACCTTCTCCTCCAGCTCCTCCTGGTTGTCGGCTACTAGGGCGATGTCGTCCGCGTAGAGGATCGTTCTGAGAGGGTCTTTCTCAAGGTGGTTCACTATAGAGTCAAGCGTCAGCAGGAAGAGGAACGGGCTCAGAGCCGACCCTTGGTGTACCCCCACTGTGATGTCCACTTTCCTTGTCACCCCGTGTGGAGTTCGTATCGCCGCTTTCGAGCCCTCGTACATGTCCCTTATGACCGTGATCAGACTGATGTGGCGCGCACAACGAATCGATTTTGTGTTCGATTCCCACTGAGAGAAAAAACCGAGGCGGCTTCCTGTAGTTGGAATGCTTACAGGATTGCATGAGAGGGATAGGACACTGGGCTGCGTCCTCGATCTAGGCCAAATATTCAATCTGAGTAAGAGCGGAATGCATGGCGCGCACTATACTAAAGCCTTTTAATTATTGCTAGTTTTATTGTTATCTTTCATGGTGTCGCTACAGCGACTTTCTAGGCTTTATTGTATAAGAATTTATCCTATCGATCAATGCAAATGTTTCTCATAGTTATCAGAAGACCGTGATCTCTTCGTCGGCGCGGGAAAATACCACTCACTTTCTAACTCACATATAAATAGCGGCGCCGGAGGCGGGACCAGCCCATCAAGTGCAGGCCTGGGCCTCAGAAGCATATTTTTCTATTTTTATCATTTTAGTCAAGTTAATTACTCAAGATAACTCTCGTTATTAGCCCCAATATTTCACTTATGATGTCGAATGATTGTGCTTTATCACTATTATTTTGGTTTAATTACCCAAGTTTGAGGTAATAAACGTCTGTTGCGAACGATTTGTGATGACGGTCCGCGTGGTGTGGTCGAATTACCATTACGACGAGCAGTCGAAGTGAAATAATCAAGTGACAGACGGCACAACTAACTCAACACACATGGGAGATATAATTGAGAAAGTCTGGACAAAAATAAAATGCGGTGTCAGTCAATATCTCTGTATGATGCGCCACGCTCAACAATTATATGGAATAACGTAGAGACCGATTGAATGAGTATTTGGCCATACAATGACCTGTGATAGCTAGGTCAGTGCTGGATATCGCGGATGTTACGTGCGGTCAAACAGCGCCGGTGGTGTAAGGCGAACATCGCTGCTCGGAAAGCAGAAGATGCGGGTTCGAGTCCCGCCTGGCACCGGAGTTTTGATCGCAACAAAACATCCTGTAACAACATATAGCCTCTCTACCAGCCACTCCAGCTTAAGCAAATGTGTCAAAACAGTGCTGTGTCCATTCTCAGACAAGTCTGGAAAGTTGCTTGCCTTCGCAGGATCTGAACCGAGCGCAATCGGCTGAGGAGCCGACTGCCGTTTTCAATTTTTCTGAATGAGCGGATTTTCTTGACAGCTTGAGTCTTCCGAGATTCCCAAACCGTCCCCAAACGAGTACTTGTGGGGGATTTTGACCAGTTCTCCCGAAGACCACAGAGATCGATGCTTTTTGAGCGCTACGACTATTCCGATTCAGAAGGCCATTATTTCCAGAGTCTCATGGAAGAGCACTCGTTTTCGTCGGCGTGTGCCGAGTTGACGCAATGGTGCAGTGATCAACGAGCTTTCTCATCGTATTTCGAAGAGAATCTCCTGGCCGCACTACAGGTAGATATTTTTCTTGTTATCTTGCTTTACTACCTTGTTATTATTTCTGTCGATATTTTATTATCTTACTAATCTTCCTTGTTGTTATATTTCATTACCTGATTATATTATTTTTCACGTTTATTTTTTGTTTTTATGTTTTTGTGCTTTTGCTATGTTTAATATTTGTGCTTTTTTAGTGTTGATTACTAGGTGTTCTAAGGAAGTACACTTTTATAATTCAAGACATTTTTTTCACCCTCAAGTGGCTGTTATCGAGGTGTTAGCTGCCTTAACAATTCTAACCGGTGGTGGCTAGCACTTAGCAACAGGCAATCAATATCGATCGGCTGACCACTTTCGGATTTTGTCGATTTTTGCCAGCAGTTGAGCATTCACGCAGATATGTTGTTCGATGGACATGCTTCACAACAAATGAACAGCATCGATTTTCTGCGCATTTGTTTGATCAAACAGCGCCGGTGTCTGTTAAGCAGGAGGTGCTGGTTCGAATCCCGCCTGGGGTAGAGGTTTGACCGCAATAAAACACATTTGCAACAGCTTGCAAATTTTTATGCTTTCAACTACTCGAAACGCCTTAAGCTAGTTTGCGACACGCACTTGTCTTGCAGAATACTATGAGTACTCGATTAGTCGTTTAGTTTTAAGTTAGATTTTTCCCATAATTTAGTTTGGGCAGGTACTTTTATCTACGCGATATTGCTTGGAAAAATTCTGATATCAATCAATTAATTCTCAAGTCAGCCTCAATTTAAGCTTTTTATGCTATGCGCTTATAATTTATAATTTTTGTACTTTTGATTGTGTATTATATTTTTACCTTCTTGACCTAAAACTAGTGAGTGTCATGCAGTTATTCTAATCGCCAGGCCAATTCTAACGACATCGAATGTTTAGTAAGTCGATTTGGATCTATTCTAGATGGAGGGGGCTCTCCATTCAGTTTTTGCGACATCGACGGTGAAATTAAAATGAAACTATTTTACAAGGACAATGCCCTGAGCTACATAGCTTAGGAGAGGAGCTTTCTATGGAGCTTCCTAGTCGGAGATGGCCCCTTATTTGCGTTTGTTTCGCCTTTGTAGCGGTGTCCCCCGCCGACAATGATAGGTCCACAAAAAATTATAGTACCAGGCTGTCCAATAATTCTTGTCCGAAAATTTCACCATTTTTAATTTTTTCAACTTTATTGAAGAACATGGCGCGTGTAGCGCAGTCGGAGGAGGCGCGACTGCCGCGTGCACCCGATACCAGGATTCTGGTTCGGATTTTCCGCCCAGGCCAACCAAGCCTTCCATCCCACCGGGGTCGGTGAATTGGTACCAGACTTGTCTGTCTGGGAAGGATAAAGCGCTGACTTGTTCATCGGCTGGCAACCGCAAGTCATTGTATGGCCAAATACGCATTCATGTCGCCTCCACGACATCCCGTAGAAGTAGAATGCGCTGGCGCATCCCAGAAGGGATTGAGTAGCGCCGTCCTTTATCCTTTATCTTTTATCCTTTATTGAAGAACTAGTCTAATGAACAATATGATCACCACAGTTATCCACAACAGTGGCCCATCGATTGGGCAGGTCGCCGATGCCCTTCGCCCAGAACTCTGGGGCTGCGACTCGAAGAAGTCCGCGATGTCGGATTTGAGGTTGTCGTAGTTGGTGAATTTTCTTCCGGCCAGATGGTGCTTCAGCGGGCGGAACAAGTGGTAGTCGGAGGGAGCGAGGTCCGGGGAATGCGGCGGATGGGCAACCGTATCCCAGCCGAGCGTCGCCAACTTCTGCTGGGTCTCCTTCGCCACGTGGGGGCGCGCGTTGTCGTGCAGCAGGTGGACCCAGGTCCGTCGGGAACGCTTTTCTCGGATGGCGGCGGCTAGTTTCTCGAGCTGATCGGTGTAGATGGAGGCGGTGACCGTCTTGCCTTGCGGGAGCAGCTCGAACTACAGCATGCCCTTGGCGTCCCACCAGCAGCAGAGCATGATCTTCAGCGGGTGCAGATCGGCTTTCGGCGTCGTCGGCTGCTCTTCTCCGCGCGGGATCCAGACGGCTCGGCGGGCGACGTTGTCGGAGAGGACCCAGCTCTCATCCCCAGTGACCAACTCCTCGAGAAACCCTTTGCGATGCGGACGATGGACAGTACACGAACGTACGAATTCGACCTTGGTCCATTTTAGCTTGTACTGGTAGCTAGACGCGGCGACTGCGCCTTATATACCCCTAGCGCGAAACTATGGAGAACCTTATAGAAGGTTTTTACACTTGCCTGATATTATAACACTTCTAAGGAAAATTATAGAATTTTGGAAATTTTCGGACAGGAATTATTGGACAGCCTGGTATATTCTAACAAAATGAGCTTGTGTAGCGCAATCTGAGGAAGAGCCTCTTGCTCTCATATTGAGTCGATTAATGGTTCGCGTCCTAACCATGTCCGCCATGTCCTTCATGTATCTATGTGTATTTCCGAACCAAATCGAATCGGATGCACGCGACGGCTACGCCTCCTCCAACTGCTCTATCACGCCCCTAGTCACGCAGTATTCGAAAAATACAAAATAGGGGATAATCTATTTTTGCTATCATTTTTTGCATCAGCGGTGTGCGATTAGAATAATGTTAGCAGCTACTCTAATTAAAGAAAAAACAAAGACAAACAATATCTGAAACAAATTCCCAATCCCTGAAGTCGAGGAGGAGAGCCGAGAAGAACACCTGGGTTAGCGAGCGGTGAAAACGCCCAGAGGCTTTAGCAAATCTTCTAGTCTCTTATCGTCATTGCATTGTCTGGTAAAACATTCGTGGGCGGGTGTAGCGCAGTCGGGGAGGTACCGGCTGTCGCGTGCACTCGATACCATGATCCTGGTTCGGATTTTTCTCCCAGGCCAACCATGCCTTCCATATTTCCAAGGTCGATGAATTGGTACCAGACTTGCCTGAGGAGGATAAAACGCTGAGCTGTTCAACGGCTGGCCACCTCAAGTCATTGCTTGGCCAAATACTCATTCAAAATCGCCTCCACGACATCCCTTAGAAGTAAAATGCGTGCCGGATCCTAAGAGGGATTGAGTAACACCTCCTTTATCCTTTAACAAGGCATTCAAATAGGTTGCTGCTTGCTGACATAGTATAATAGTATTTGTCGTTAATGTGGTATACACTGGGGCGGGTCAGCCAATCACGAAAAATTAGAACGCTGACCGCACACGCTCCACTGGGTGGCATCGATGTAGCTTGATTATCCTGGGGCGTCATCACTCCCCATGTAGACCACATCATCGTCAGGTACCAAGTAGGCCGTCATCACAACGTCGCCTCTGACAATGCTTTTGCTAGAATAACGATGTATACAATTTCAGGTTGCAGTCGAGAATGGTACCAAGGATGGCTTCGACTTCACGCTGGCTCATCAGCTTGTATCGGCGTGTTTCACGCATCGAAAACTGCTCAGCAAGAACAGTGCCAGTGAGTTGGCCTTAACTCCTTCTGGGTTATCCTTCGTTTACTGCGGTGGTGTACAGCCGGCAAGAGTCGCCGCTTTCGTGTACTCTAGTCTAGGTTCGATTCTGCGCCTAGACGCATCGTTAGAGGAACACCAATTCCTAACGTACTTTTTCATTTTTGAGGATAGATGGATGGGGCTTAGGCTGGTCTATAGGCTGATCCATCGTATAGCACTCATACGCTGCATTTCATCTAGCCATGTAGAAATGCACGGCGCATTCCAACAAATAACGCCCGCTCTGTCTTTTCCTGATTTTCTATAAATCGATGAGTATGTACGATGACAACCTATACTATCAATACCTATACTTTCATGATGAGTTTGGACAAAAGTTGGAAGTGCTCAAAAGTTTTCAGCATGCGCAGTGTATTCTACCACTGTATTCTACTTGTGCTCGAAATATCTCCAGCATAAAATTCTTGAATATAAAACAAGGAAATATAATACACTTATTTTGTTTCTAAAATTTTTAACATTTAAAAAATACAAAGATAAGCGAACGAAAGATTCCTATAAAGACTAAAAGAGGTTTAAAAGAAAGAAAATGTTTTCTTCGTAAGGAGACTATTGAGATAAAGAATAAGAATATTCACGTTAGCCCTCTTTGGAAAGCATGACGCCTTCTTCATCTCCAGGGTGGTCCACATGAAGTTTTACGCAGAAACCATATACAACTTTTCTCAGAGCAACTCAAATAAGAAAAATGTACCAAAAAATGGAAAGACAAGAACATGTCATATACCACATTCTAAATGAGCTCCTTTGGCTTCAATCAAGCCTCATTCGGAAAATCTTGAGAAAAAAAATAATTTTCGGTGAAAACTCGTCCCATGCCTCCTGCAGAGCTCTTTTTAGCGATTCCTGTTAACTACGTCTGAAAGAGCAGGTGTTTTGCTCCAGGATTGACGAGATGGCGAAATTATCAGGTTAAGATCAGCGAATTTGAAGGCCAAACAGCGATCGTCCACAAATCTGGAAGATTGGTCCCACACCACCACACCAGAGTCTTCTTGGCACCGTGAGTTGGTGCCCAATCATTCTGAAAGGTCCAGTCGATGTCTTTAGCATTTTCTTGTGTTCAAGGAATCACACCGTCCTTCATGATCTGCTTTCGGCAGATTTCGGCATTGATCATAACTTCCTTTGAATAAAAACAAGCTTGGTCTTGTCAAGGCCTAATGTTCTAACATATACCATGAAGGACTGTGAAAATGGGCTCTTTCGACATTGACAGCTCTTGCAGATTCTTTGGCAACACATTCCTTTGATTCTGCGCATTTTAAAGTATGTCGACGGTAAATATCTTCTCGTCTGTGAAGAGAATCCGGTTGAGCTTGTAACCGCGCGTAAGAGCCTTCATATTCTTCATTGCTCTGATCTTGAGGCCTTAATTTCCTCAGTGAGGTATACAATCCCAGATCATCCCTGATCATTGATTGCATAAATGAACAACTTACGTTGTACTCCTTAGCTAGTTTCCTGATTCTTCTTGCAGGATTTTGGTAATGCTTGTCTTTAACGGTCTCTCGAAGGGCAGAAGTCCTTTGCAGTTCGTCGTGGTCTTCCTCTCAGACGATTATCGATCCCTCTGGTCTCTTCAAAACGTTTGATGAAGTGGTGTACTTGCATCCGACGTAGTTTGAGCATCTTTGAAATCGTGGAAACCGACGACCCGCGTTTGAACATAGCGACTACTGTTGAACGATTCTCAGGAACCATGCCTGGACCATCCTCAAGCGAAGCCACGTTTACCTAGAAACAGAGAACAAGACTGACCATACATATGTGTACTACAATATACGGAGAAAACGAATAATACCACAGCAAAGCACAAAAGAGCGAGAACTTTCCGAAAATGGACATTCTGTCGCCTGTAACACTTCATGTGGACCACCCTGTACAGGACGTCGCAGAGGCGATTTATACGCATACGCATTTACCCTACCCGTCAGTGGGACATGCTTCTGTCCCACTGATGAAGATTTCAGCGTTTTTTCATCCTACCTTTATATTCTATCACTTATAGAAGAGCCAATCCGTCATTCCGTCCCTTTGATCGCGCGAAATTAATGTCCACTAGGCGGATTTTGCAACAGCTCGATCAGCGTTTATCGAGTTCTGAAGTCCCGATCTTTTGACTCTAAGGGGACAGCGTGAAAGCCTCGCAGTCGGAGGAGGCGCCGACTGTCCGACGTTTGACAGGCCAACCAGGCCTTCCTCCTTCTGGAGTCGGTGATGGAGTAACAGACACCTCTTGAAAGGAGAAAGCACTGAGTGGTTATTAGCTAGCCAACCCTGATGAGATTCGAACCATGAAATCCCTTTACGGGATGGGTTATGCATTCTACCTCATGTGGAAGTAAATAGAATTCGTGGCAATTCAGCAACTCAACACAACTCTGGCAATTCACCTCCGGTTTTGACTATCGCCAACCTTTATACCTACCTATCTTTTACCAGACTTTCAGCGGCAGAACACTTTGTTGGGTTGGGCATACACGAGCATTCGACAACTTGGCAGTACGGTTCTTTTTCTCCTCTACGAAGTCTCACCTCTGACCACGTCTGCAGCATGACTTCTGAATCTTGACGAACGTTTCCCGACGTCTGCGGCACGTCTGCTGAATCCCCACGCATGTCGGACGACACTTATGGCACGTACTCTGACTTCAGAATACGGACGTATGTTGTGCGACGTTGGAGGCACGCATTCTGAATCCGAAAGGCGGGCTGCACGGCCTCGGTCTGCAGCACCGGACCCATTAGCGATTCGACGAATATGTTGCTGGGTGTCCTGATGTTCCTCTGACGTTCAGAGGAGTACAGTTTCTTTCTAAGCATAAGAAAACATGGGGAAACTAGCGTAAATGAGTGATCCAGCCAGCTTCGCAAAGGACAAAAGGATAAAGGAGGCAATAACCAATCCGTTTTCGGATGCGCCACGCATTGTACTTCTCCGGGATGTCACTTCTAAGTATTTTTTATCTGTATTTGTCCTATATGGGGTGTGTCAAAAAATGTATACACTGTATGAAAGGTGATAACTTTGCTCACAGTAAAGGTTTTGAAGAAGTTTAGGGCTCATATGAAAGCTTAAGAAAATAGAAATTCTCTGACATGAGCGGTATGAAATGCGCCATACACCCGCCTGAAATTTTGCAATTTACACTCGATTGATTGTGTTTCGATGAAATACTTGTTGCAATTTCTCCTTCTGGAGACCGTATTTATGGATTTGTGCTTCTTTTAAGGTGTAAAATTTAACAGCGCACTATAGCTTGCAGAAAATGTAGTAGCATTCGAAAGGTTCTAACATTGTTGCTAGTAAAGCATTTTAAGATGTTTAAGGCTTATATGAAAGCGCAGGGTAGCGGGATTACTGTGTCGTGCAAATAGTCAAGATTGCGCCATGCTTCCGCCTATAATCTTGCACATCCGGCTCGATTGATTACGCATGTGCTGAATGCCTGTTACAATCTTGTTACTACCTGGTCAGATTAACCTTTGATGTGCTTATTTTAACGTTTTCTGCCGATTGGTAGCTGTGGTTATGCCGATTAACCTCTCCATTCACCTTGAATGTTGCTTCATCACTCCACAGAATCCAGCTTAAAAAATGGTGCTCCTGCTCACATTTAAACTGCGTAATCAATAAACTCGCATGCATCGTGTCTTTCACCAGATTGTCAGTTTCTTAGCGTTGAAAAAAGCACAGTACAGGTTAATATGGCCAAGTAGTAACAAGATTGTAACAGGCATTCAGCACATGCATAATCAATCGAGTCTAATGTGCAAGGTTTTAGGCGGGAGCATGGCGCAATCTTGACTTTTTTGCACGCCGCAGTGATTTTGTTACACTGCGCTTCCATATGAGTCTCAAACATCTTAAAATGCTTCACTTTCAAACACTACCTCATTTTTTAGGTTAAGCTGCATTTTTAGCAAGCAGTAATGTGTTTTTAAGTCCTAACCGTTGAAAACCAAAATCAAAAGATAAAACGATAGGACCACTTTGTGAAGAAATTGTGACAGGTATTCAAGCGAAACGCAATCAATCGAGTGTAAAATGGAAAATTTTAAACGACTGCACTGCTCATTCCATGCCTACCATATGTCAGAAAATTTCTATTTTCTTAAGCTTTCATATGAGTCCTTAACTTCTTTAGTACCTTCCCTGCGAGCAAAATTATCACTTTTCAAACAGTGAATACATTTGTTTGTTTTGGGCGCGTGTAGCGCAGTCGGAGGAGGCGCCGACTGCGCTACACGCGCCCAAAACTGCACCCGATACCATGTTCCTGGTTCGGATTTCCCTCCCAGGTCAACCAAGCCTTCCATCCCTTCGGAGTCGGTGATTTGGTACCAGACTTGTCTGGGAAGAATAAAGCGCTGACTTGTTCATCGGCTGGACACCGCAAGTCATTGTACGGCCAGATACGCATTCAGATCGCCTCCACGACATCCCGTAGAAGTAAAATGCGTGGCGCATCCCCAAAGGGATTAAGTATCGCCGTCCTTTATCCTTAATACATTTGTTTGAGACCCCTGTATAATGATTTGCGGAGGCCAGTGGTTGGACAAGTCCTTTTTCAGACCAATTCGCCGAACCCAGAAGGATAGAAGACTTTGTTATGTTGTGCGGGAAATCCAAGCCGAGAACCTTGATAGAAGGAGCCTTATACCTCGACTGAACAATAACAACCGGTCAGAAAGTCGCAAGATCAACATCTTCGATCTCAAAACTTCCATCCTAGGGTTTTTGGTCCCGCGAGCTCGTTTCGGCGACTCGTGACTTCTTCCACAATTCCTCGGCAATGGTGGGGTGGCACTTGATTGGGCTAATTACCAGTGCCTCCGCTGTCAACGTTTAATCCTCTCGATGCGCACGGCAAACGTCGTACGTCAATGGCACAAACATCACACTGCTGCTGGATTTGGAGAGTGATTGAAGGACCTCTATACGTGACTTGGAGACCTTTGTTCTGAGGCTTCTTCTGCCGATAGCTTCAACTTCGAGCACTATAGTAGTAGGCGCTTGTGGCGCAGTCGGCAGAAGGCGAACACGTGCGGTTGCGGCTCCTTGACTGAGCCGTAATTGTCCTCCATCCTCTAGCCAGATACTGATTTGAAGTTTTTCTGCTTCATGGAAGTAGAGCGCGTGACGCATCCCAAATTCTGGCCGATTAATGTCGACCGCTACCTTTACATGGTTACGTTCATCTCCACTACTTTTCGCTAATTCGTTTTGAGGCCGCGGCGTGTTCAAAAGTGGGCGGAGTGCTGGAAAATAGGAATGGTTCTATATGAAACCCCTCCAACTGGAATACACTCAAGGTTTTGCCGTTAAAGTATAAAGGATAAAAGACGGCGTTATCAATCCCTCTTGGAATGCGCCACGCCTTCTACTTCTACGGGATGTCGTGGAGACGATTTGAATGCGTATTTGGCCATACAATGACTTGCGGTGGCCAGCCGATGAACAAGTCAGCGCTCTATCCTTCCCAGACAAGTCTGGTAGCAATTCACCGACCCCCGGAGGGATGGAAGGCTTGGTTGGCCTGGGCGGGGAATCCGACCAGGAACCTGGTATCAGGTGCACGCGACAGCCGGCGCCTCCCCCGACTGCGCTACACGCGCCATTTTGCCATTATTGCCATTATTTTCCAAAATTGAAATCCTGTTCAATCCAATCTTGTAGTGGCTGCTTTTGGTACTTGTATGAAAGAGCTATGTTTCTGTATAGGCGGAGTCAACTCCAGAATGGGTGGAGTTTTGCAATTAATCTTAGCAAATGAAATGTTTCGGGTAGAATAATAGAATCGTTTAGAGAAATGCAAGCACGCAGTGATAACATCCTCATTTACTGTTAACGTGGGTCTATCTGAAGGCGGAGTTGTCACACAAAGTAGGCGGAGTTATGGTAGAGTCTAAGGAAAGACGATTACATGTTCATATGCCTGTAGTGTAAGCTGCCTTTAGTGTAAGCGTTTAGCGCCTTGTTTTCTTCTTATTTCTTAGCGCCCTATTTGTGGGCGGAATCCTTGTAAGGTAGGAGTAGTTTTGCAGAGCTGCAGTCTCGAGTGGAAAGCACAAGGTTTATTGCATTTTTAATGTAGGATACCATTGTGTACTGTAGAACATGCTGTAATTGTTAAACATTCTTTGTGGGCGGGATTTAGGCTGAATAGGCGGATCACGCCGTTACAATTCGCATAAGAAAGTATAGCTGCTCTTCGCCTTCATTACAGAGTTGACTAGAGGATTTAGCTATATGTGTGCATAGGCGGCTACTACCATAAAAATAGAAGGCAGTTAGGTAAGGCTCCTAATGTTGCTTCCGCAATCACCTGTATCTCTTTGAGGGCGGAGTCATAGCAGGGAGTGGGTGGGATTATGGACAACCCACGTGTGGAGGGACAACCACCCTATAAGCCTACTGAAAGTTTCGCAGGTTGCGGAAAATTTATTTCATCAGCTGTGGGCGGAGTCGTTACACAGCTTGGGCAGGGTTACAGTGAGTCGCCGTGTAAGGATAAGAAGATAAAGGACGTCTTTGCTCAATCCCTCAATCTCATTTGGGATGGGCCACGCATTCTACTTCTGCGGAATGTCGTGGAGAAAATTTGAATGCATATTCGACCATACAGTCACTTGCGGTGGCTACCCGACGGACAATGTAGTGTTTTATCCTTCCGAGGCGAGTGGCACCAAATCACCGACCCCGGGGGATGGAAGCTTTGGTTAGCCTGGGCGGGAAATCCGAACAAGGAATCTGTTATCGGGCGCACGCGACAGCCCACACCTCCTCCGAATGCGCTATCACGGGATCGAGAAAAAATAACAAATTAAATTTTGTTTGGAAGCGCAACAAGGCAGGAATCATGTGGCGTGTTAAGATCTGGATCGCGCTATGCACTCAAAAGGTAAGCCGCAATGTTCATAGCGAAATAGCGGCCTTCCTGCTTTTCAAAACAAGTTTTGCGAGGTTCTAACGAAGTCTCCATAAGTTGCACTGAGCCTCTGACAGCTCGTGGGCGATGTTATGGATGAGCCCTGTATGCACCATCTTCACGTCGAATTGGACACTTTTCAAATCAAATTGGACACTCTTCTAACAAGCTGCTTGTAAGCTGCTAGCCGAAGACTCTTGTGCTCAAAGCGAACACTTTCGAATTTAAATGAGCTTCTTCTACATTAAACTAGAGTCTGTCAAAAAAGGTTGGAATATTCTTGGCTGAATAGCTCTTCACAAGATCCTACAACAAAAATAAAGGTTAAAATCATTTTTTGTTCAATAAAATTTTAGTATAACTTTCTTTGAGGTTTTAGTTCACCTACCCAGTAATTGAGGGTGTTATTTGAAATTTTATAAAAAGTTGATTTTTCGGGGAAAAATAGTGGTTTAAAGATTGTGTTAAAGAGCCCAAAGGCGGCCATCTTCTAGTATCAAAAAGGAGATTGCGCCATGCCCTCCTCCAACACGTCGCGGTTTTTATTATATTGATAGCAGACTTTCTGTTTGCGTGGAGTTTGACACCTGGTACACCACGATACAACAAAAACACCTGTAAAGAACACACATATCCTCACTTTGATGGTTCACGTAAGTGTCAATTACATCAGTTCAATAAACGTTTCCGCGAACTTTTTGAATGCATGGCGCGATCTGATGCTTTAATGCGCTATATGATTGCTTCACTGCTGTGCTTTAAAGCAAGTTTTAGCTGATTATTTTTCCTCTAAAAATAAAAATTTTACAACATTGTTACACT
The DNA here is from genome assembly GCA_947396885.1 of Heligmosomoides polygyrus polygyrus. Taxonomy (NCBI): domain Eukaryota; kingdom Metazoa; phylum Nematoda; class Chromadorea; order Rhabditida; family Heligmosomidae; genus Heligmosomoides; species Heligmosomoides polygyrus. The sequence continues at coordinate 17,244,766 of OX377201.1, forward strand.
TATTGGAGCAGGTAAACTAAACAATTTCAAAGAGAGTTTTTTCAAATTTTCCTTGAACAAAAAAATTATTCTAACCATCTTATTGAATCTGTAGTTTAACCTACATTTCGATTTGGGAGAGTTCGTTTCCAGAAGCCTCAGAAGCTTAGTTAGCTTAGAAGGGTGTCTAATTTGACGTGGAATTGCTGTACTTGCTTCAAATGATCGTTCCGATACAAAGACCACTGTGTAGCCCAAATGTAGGCACCCTGGGTCGTCCTGAAGCTTTTTTTGACTATTTTTTGGGCGGAATTGTGGGCTAATGACCGGACATCCCTTGCTCTTCTAAACGCCAAAGCAGGCATTGAGTAGCTTGCAGGGTGGAGCGTATAATTGCGGTATAATCTAAACAATGGCCGACTTCTGCCTCAACTTCCTCCCTTCTTGAGGAAATCCGATCCCCACCACACTGATATTAAGGAGGGCTGGTGCTGGTGGTGTGCGGGTCGGTGGTGTTATTGCGTAACGTTGACGAAAATCGACAGCTGGCGAGTAGCCAGCGAGCAGGTTGCTGCGGCCGACGATCGGTCCTCGGCCGGCAGAAGAGGCGACGGACGGCAGAAAGACGTCGACGTCCAGTACCACGACGATTGACGAATAAATCATCCGCGTTTTTCCAGGTCGAATCAACCGCTGGTACGAACAGTTCCGACGGTTGAAGAAGAGCGGCGGCAAGCGAAAGCGGAAAGCGGAAGCGTCGCAGCCGACCGCCGGACCACTCCCCATCGATCCGACCATCGAGACGGTGACCGTAACCGACAGGTACCGATTTAGTCACAGAGTACGGTGGTGAGGTTGTACACACGTTGGAAACGCTCAGGTCAAGAGAGTTGTGCGAATGGCCTTTTACGATTTTCAGCGATCTTGTTTCGAATTGTGGTACTAGTCGTTAATGTGGCCTACATCGGGTGGGGGGGGGGGTGACGCACCCGATTAATCAGGGGTCGGATTCATCAACAATTAAACCCTTGGGTATGCGGGGTATAAGGGGTAGAGATTAGACAAGAGTCAGGTAGAGATAAGGCAAGAGTCAGAGACGCAGGCTTCATCATGGGTATCTCTACCCCTTATACCCACGGGTTAGTCGTTGATCAATCCGGCCCCAGGTCATATCGAATGGCCATATTACCCTGAGGGAGCGAGTACAAATTTCATCACGGTTTGAAGGTAGAAGGACACTAGTCGTTAATGTGGCCTACATGTAAAGCCGGAAAGCCCCTGTCCAAACAGGACACCGCCGACCGCATACCCCAAGCTGGGGTTACATTGACTGGTTTTGATTGACTAGCACGTCTCCTCCTCTCCATATAGTAGATCCTATTAGCGATCAGCATCGTAACTACTAGGCTGCGCCATGTACTCCACTTTCCGGAATTATCGCTGTATTCGTCATTTTATGCGACATGATTTCTTTCAATAACCTCCACCGTGGTTCTCCAGAACTGAAAAGCATGGCTAATCCAATGACTTCTAGATATGCAGGCTAAATTTCACGTTCTTACTGTTGGCATCTAAATGTGAAAACATGCTAACTGTTTCAAAGCTGCCCATCTTCGGCATTAGTCGTTAATTTGGCCTACAGGGGCAGCGCACCCAAATAATCAAGCCAGATCAAATGGCCATTCTACACAGAAGAGGCGTACATGGGTTTCACCGCAGCTCCAAAGTAGATGGACACTAGTCGTTAATGTGGCCTACATATGAAGCCAGAAAGACCCCGACCAATCAGAACATCGACTGTAAACCCCATACGAGTGTGGTGCCCTGATTGGCTGTGATTGGCTAGCACGTCTCCTCCTCTCCATAAAGTAGGTCATATTAGAACTAGTACTGTGACCGCTAGGTTGCTCCATGTGCCCCATTTTCCGGAATTATTTAAGAGTCCTGGTCAATTAATACGATATGATGCCTTTCAATCATCTAAACAGAGGTTTCGAAGTGAAATGCATGGCGCACCCACTCTCCCATGGATGCACAGGTTGATCTCATTCTCAATCAGGGCATTTGAATCTGAAAACCTGCTGACTGTTTCAAAACTGCGCAACCTCGGCACTAGTCGTTAATATGGCCTATATTGGAGGACGCAGCGGACCAATCAGGCCTCATGTAATGAACGTCACCCAATGATAGGGATGTGGGTGCGCTATTGTCGTTTTGATTGGTCGGCTCATGTTAGGTCGGTGCTTTGATTGACCCACTTCTGTCTTTCCACGTAGGCCATATTATCGACTAGTATCGAAATTCTCGCCGGAAGCATCTTCAGAATATAGATTTGCCCTTGCCTTTCAGGAAAAAGTCGAATTTTCAAGTGACCGAATATATTCTCAAAAATTCGAATTTCGAACTACCGAACAGTACTCGGTTTCAGAAACCGTTGGATTTTCATGTGACCTACCGAATATACACGGGTTTTCGAAAAAGTCGGTTTATTCATCCTACATATTTCTACTCTGTAATATTCTAGATATTCTCATGTATTATTATTCGAACGTTTGAAATTCGACATCGAAAAACGAATAATATTCGCTCACTCGAAAACTCGACGTTTCTAAAACCGAATAACATTCAGTGATTCGAAACTGACCTCTTTTTGAATAACCAAATTTTCGAATTTTGTAATAGTCGAATACCGAATATCCGAATTTATTTGATTAGAAATAAAGGATAGAGTCCAGATGAGGTTTGTAGGGAGCTGGGTAGCTGGAGAGTCGCTTTAGCTTCTTCGGAATCGGTCATGTACATTCGTTCCAAGGTGCCAATCAGAAGAGCGCTCCGCTCCCTTGATGAAGCCATGTTACGGCTTTCCAACGATTCATCGCTAGTTTTTCAGCCGTCATAGACGGCCCAGTGACCAGTAGAATAGGCAGTTCACAGCTCTGAATGGCCTACAAATCATCGAGATGGAATCTGCGGTCGTCGTGGCCATATGCGCGTCATTTGTTCAGCGACTGAACACGCTTCATCGCTCAACTGCACTAGTCACTATTGGATTTCGCTTCTGTGCTTTTAATTGCATGCATTTATTTTTTGTGACCTACTTATCTTATAGGAATAAGCTTTTGATCTTAATAATTTTTAAGTTTTTCCGATACATGCCCCTTCTATCCGCAGAAGGCCAGAACACCTACCGTATAGCGCACCGTGGAATCACACCGCTGAATCGCTACCGTAGTAGGCTGCCACGATGCGTTCCCGCACCCCCTCTCACCCCTGCTCTGCCACATGCGCCGTTTTCCCACCCTTCATCAGGGCATGTGAAGCGCAGTCCGAGGAGGCGCTGGATGTCGTGGACACCCGATTTCAGATTCCTGGTTCGGATTTCACGCCGAGACCAGCAAGCCCTTCATCCCTCAAGGGTCGGCGAATGGATTGCCAGGTTTGTCTGGAAGGATGAAGTATTGAACTGTCCATCGGCTCGTCACCACAGGTCATTGTAGGCATTCAAATTGCCTCCACGGCATCCTGCGGAGTTAGAAGCATGGCGCATCCCGAAAGGAATTGATTTACGGCGTTCTTAATCCTTTATCCTTTTAGACTAAACGCCGTCATTGTCTTACTAGTCGGGTCGTTGACACTGATCCTTGTCTTGTGCCAAAGTTACTCACTGAATTTCCCTGATTGGCATGATTTGAAGGGCGCAGTGGCGGGTTTTCTCCTCTCCATCAAATGGGTCACATCAGCATTTTTTCTGGTACTTTAATGGGATTCTGACTTCATCTCGTTTAAAACCCAATGGTCATATATTGTAGAAGGCGTTGTATAAAATAGAGCACTGCGTTTTGCTCTATCCTAGTCTTGGGAGGGGAGGAACATAACTAAAAATTATATGACAAATTGAATTGATGCTCACGGAGCGGCTTTTAGAGGACAATTAGGATCTATCCCGAAAAAAAATCACAAAAAAATTAAATTCGGTTTCGCCGCGATTGTAATCACGAGGAGGTATGAGCCCTCTTCACTATGATGGATCCGGGTTATGTAGCATGTCAGGCAGCGGTCAACTGCGCTTGAATGCGCGTTTGCCGCCGAGACGTCTTTAAGACCGCGACGAATTGTTTGTTTGTTACTTTGTTCGCTTGTTTTTGGGTTCTATTTTGTACTGTTGAAGCCTCTCCGTGAGTCTGAAGTCAATTTTTACATAATTTTTAGTTATCTGCTCGCCCCCCCCCCAACTAAGACAGATTCGTATGCTCTTCTGTTAGCCTCAAGGATAGGGATGCATGGCGCATTCCAAGGGGTGCAACGGCAATCTTCCTTAGTTAAAGACTGAGAACAAACATCTCACATGTGCATAGAAATAAAAAGAGAAAGAGATTTTTGCGAAAATGGAGCTGACGTCATTTTTAACCACTTCAGAATAATTACAGGTTCCTGTAATGTTGGCATATTCGCCCTTCATTCGCCTTCTTTAGGGCACGAAAATAGGACAATGGCAGGGCGACGTATCGCCGTACGCCGTCGAGTGTCCGACGTTTTTTTTCCAAAAGACGACCGATCCCCGATTTATGGCCGCCGTTGCTTCACAACGCTGGCCAGTTTTTCGCTGTTCTGCTACATACTTCCTTGTGTATGGCATCCAGTCCGCCATCGCAGGGGCACTTCACTTCGGTCACGGTTCCACTCCACTAACTGGCATGGAACTTTGCCAAGAGAAAGAAAATTTGAGAGAAAAATAGGAAAATTAACTCAAAAATGATGATAAGGGATAAAGAGTGAAGGACGGCGGTACTCAATCCCTCTTGGGATGCGCAACGCACTCTACTTCTGTGGGATGTCACGCAGGCGATTTGAATGCGTATTTGGCATACAATGAGTTGCGGTAGCTAGCCGATGAACAAGTCAGCGCTTTACCCTTTCCAGACAAGTTTGGCGTCAATTCACCGACCCCGGAGGGGTGGAAAGCTTGGTTGGCCTGGGCGGGGGATTCGAACCAAGAGCCTGGTATCGGGTGCACGCGACAGTCGACACCTCCTTCGACTGCACTATCACGCGCCCTTTAGGCAATGAAATTGGCGGACCATCGAAGAGTCGACGCGTCTACGACCACAGTAAGAGTGGGCAGATCTTGTTAGGTACATGGATGCGTGGTTCATTCCACAGAAGCCTACGGAAAGGATGGACTTCTTCAGTTGTGCATCCGGAAGTCGTTTTTTGTGCCTTTTCAGTTCTCTTTTCAGGGATTTAACTTCTGAGGACCATTCCGCGTCCATTCTTTCCTATTATTCAGTTATCGAATTCACGTCCTTTTGAATGGCGTAATGGCTTTCAATTAAGAGTATAGAATGCTATTAATTTTTTACTGATTTATTCCATAAATGTTTTATTCTATCAATATTTATTTTCATTCTATTAGCTATGGGAATAGATTTCTTTGGGAAAGTTATGGGAATTCTATTCCCATTTGTGACGATCTTTTCGTCCATAACAGCGATTGCCACCTTCAGAACGGTAGAAATTACAACTGTGTGGCCTACTTTTAAACAATAATGACCATTGATTATTTGAAATGCGACCAGTGTCTAAACGAGCGGCTAGTTGGAGTCTAAAGTTAAAGGAGCCTCTGAAGTACCACGGCATCCTGCTCTATGAAATGGGTCTTTGGGGACCATCTTCTGATGCGAATCGTAGTAGGAGCTCTCACACCTTGTCGTTTTCTACTCGATTTTCCAAGAAACGGCGCTCCCCGAGAACCCGTTGGTTTCGTCACGATACCTCCTCCTTCAGTGGATGTGAGCAAACTGACTGACAAGGTCGCGCATTAATCTTCGTAATGTGACCGCTACACCACCAGATCGTCGAAAGACCACTCGAACGAATTCAGCCTCGAAAAAGCGTCCTCTGATTCGCTTTCTCAAGTGGGCTGCTGGCCAGGTCTTCTTCGCCATTGTGCCATTCAGGAAGGCGCGTCGCGGGACCGTTTGATGATTATGGATGAGCCATTTGGCGACCAGAAGTGTTTTGGAATCTTTCCAGCTCGCCATCGCTTCCCATGCCGACAAGAAACATTGCCTGCAGCACATCTCGTCCTATTGATCATCGAGTCAATCGACCAGCCGCCAGCAACGTCCCCATTCGTTCCTGTCGCGTGCCAGTGTGATCCAGTGGATCCTCCTCGCTCTAGGAACATGAAAGGCATCAAAGCGCTCGTTCAGTGCTTTCATGAAGAAGTCCGATAAGTCAAATTGGTTACGGCTCCTCTGCCAAACGCACTGTCCTTCTTGCCCACCCAATTTGTGCGATGTGACCCATACGACACCGTCTCTAACTTTGATCGACACCTACCAATACTTCCTCTTCTTGGAAGCCGTTCACAAGAGACATGTTTGACGTATTGGCACGGGCAATGCAGTCGGTAGAGGTATCGGCTATCGCCTGCACCAGATTGCAGGTTCCTGGTTCGGATTTCCCGCTCAGGCCAACTGAGCCTTCCATCCCCTCGGGGTCGGTGACTTGGTGCCAGACTTGTCTGGGAGGGATAAGGCGCCGGCGTGTTCATCTGCTGGCCACCGCAAGTCATTGTATGACCATTTAAATCGCCTCCATGGCATTCTTTAGCAGCAGAATGCGTGGCGCATCCCAAAAGGGATTGGGTAACGCCGTCCTTTATTCTTTACCAGTCGTTCAGCGGCCTAGCGGCCGCCTCCGACTGGTTGGGGGCTTCGCCCCCAAACCCCGAGAAGAGAACACTCCGACCATCTTCTTTTCCCAACTTTTAGACCTTCATACCTCAAAAACAAACTTCAGATTCGTGTTCAGCGACCTCGATTACCCCCATGGCCGAAGTTTAGCGCCGCTTGAACGCCATCCTCAAAAATCGATAATATCGATCGATATCGATTGGTCGACTTCAAATTCGAGTTCAGCGACCTCGATTACCCCCAGGGCCAAAGTTTCGCGCCACTTGAGCGCCATCCTCAAAAAATCGATAATATCGATCGATATCGATTGGTCGACTTCAAATTCGAGTTCAGCGACCTCGATTACCCCCAGGGCCAAAGTTTCGCGCCACTTGAGCGCCATCCTCAAAAAATCGATAATATCGATCGATATCGATTGGTCGACTTCAGATTCGAGTTCAGCGACCTCGATTACCCCCAGAGCTGAAGTTTCGCGCCACTTGAGCGCCATCCTCAAAAAAATCGATAATATCGATCGATATCGATTGGTCGACTTCAAATTCGAGTTCAGCGACCTCGATTACCCCCAGGGCCAAAGTTTCGCGCCACTTGAGCGCCATCCTCAAAAAATCGATAATATCGATCGATATCGATTGGTCGACTTCAGATTCGTGTTCAGCGACCTCGATTACCCCCAGGGCCAAAGTTTCGCGCCACTTGAGCGCCATCCTCAAAAAATCGATAATATCGATCGATATCGATTGGTCGACTTCAGATTCGAGTTCAGCGACCTCGATTACCCCCAGGGCTGAAGTTTCGCGCCACTTGAGCGCCATCCTCAAAAAAATCGATAATATCGATCGATATCGATTGGACGGCTTCAGATTCGTGTTCAGCGACCTCGATTACCCCCAGGGCTGAAGTTTTGTGCCGCCCGAACGACATCCTCAAAAAATCGATAATATCGATCGATATCGATAGGTCGACTTCAGATTCGTGTTCAGCGACCTCGATTACCCCCAGGGCCAAAGTTTCGCGCCACTTGAGCGCCATCCTCAAAAAAATCGATAATATCGATCGATATCGATTGGTCGACTTCAAATTCGAGTTCAGCGACCTCGATTACCCCCAGGGCTGAAGTTTCGTGCCGCCGACGTGTTTGGCACGTCTACGGCTCGCCATGCACGGTACCCGACGTGTTCGGCACGTCTGCGGCTCGCCATGCACAGTTGCCGACGTGTTCGGCACGTCTACGGCTCGCCATGCATGGTTGCCGACGTGTTTGGCACGTCTACGGCTCGCCATGCACGGTACCCGACGTGTTCGGCACGTCTGCGGCTCGCCATGCACAGTTGCCGACGTGTTTGGCTCGTCTACGGCTCGCCATGCATGGTTGCCGACGTGTTTGGCACGTCTACGGCTCGCCATGCACGGTTGCCGACGTGCTCGGCACGTCTACGGCTCGCCATGCATGGTTGCCGACGTGTTTGGCACGTCTACGGCTCGCCATGCACGGTTGCCGACGTGTTCGGCACTTCTGTGGCATCGCCAGGCACGGTTGTCGACGTGTTCGGCTGCCGCGCCCCAACTCAAAGTCGGACGGACGGACAGTGTGACACACACACACACACAGTGACACAGTGACACACACACACGCTTGCTCCTTTATATATAGTAGGATGGTTGATGTTTGTTCCCTTTCTTCGAACACGGGACCTCTAATGGGCGACTCTGGCAAGCAGCAGAGACACGTGGAAACGATGCTGGGCAAATCGCTGACAACTTACGGATAGTCGTGCTCGTTGACAACTGAGCAGTCTCGTGCTCCGCGAACGGCAGCTGCAGCGCAGTCGGAGGAGCCATCGGCTGTCGCGTGCACCTCGAATCGATTCAAGATTCGAGTCCTGCCCGGACCCACCAAGTCTTCCTTGCATATTCAAGTTCAGGTCCAACTCAGTGTACCTAACAATAAGCCTTTCAGCCCAGCAAATTACTACAGGACATGTCTGGGATCTGCAAAGCGCTGACTTGTCCATAGTTTGGCCACCGCAAGTTATTGAATAGCCCGATTACGTATTCAAGCTGCTCCTACAATAGCTCGTAGACGTCGACTGCATATTTACTACATTTTCACGTAAACAGTTCACAGACAAAAATCGATAGAATCGATCGACTGTATTCATGCGATCAAGTCCATGGCAGAGATCGATAATGTCGATCGAGTTGTAAAACATGTTTAAAGACTGTTATAACGATGTTTTGTAGCGATTAATACTCTAGTGCCAGACGTGACTCGAACTCTCACCTACGCCGACCTGGCGCGAACGCTCTACGCCATTACGCCACCGGCGCTGTTTGATCGTACGCAACATCCGTTATGAGAGTGGGCTTAATCGTGCAGACGATAAGACGGACAGATGGACACGATGCCACAAGAAGTAGAATGAGTGGCGCATTCCTAAGGGGATTCATTAACGTCGTTCAATTTCCTTATCTTTTATTGTCCTCCTGCTCATACATAGTGTATCGCGATGTGATACTGATGAAGAATGCGCGGCGCATCCTTAAAGAGTAATTATCTAAACGCGCGAGAGGAGAAGCAGGTTCCTTAACAGCCTTTTAGCCCTAGGTCCTTTTAGTTGTAGAGAGGATGTGAAATAGTTGTGTTTTCCGTCGAGGTCATTCTCGAAGGTATTCGAAGTTTTACGGAATACCCCATGCATCCTACATCATGGCCAGATCATGGTACACTGTGCATGAGTGCAATGGCTCCTGTCGTCTTCTGATGTTGCCCTTCATGACTCCTGTCCTCGTAGTTACACCTGAAGGCCCTCGAGCTAAAGGTTACGACTTCGCTAATCAGCTAATCACTAATCAATTAGCTTATCACTTCTGTCTATCATGCATCTTTAGGAGCCATCTGCCATGAGTTCAATGAATCCTAGCAGCCACCACACCTTGAAGCTCTGCCAGAAATACTTCTTCGAAGCCATTCATTCAGGCTTTTCAGGCTTCTCTCGAAGCGCGGAGTGGGAGGGTCGTCTTCCCCAAGCCGTCTCCCATAGTTATTCGCCGCCTCGATGAGCTTATCGACTTGATGACATCATTTGTTTGCCAACGAATGGAGGAGCCGCCGCTGACTGCACCGGCGACGATGCCTCGTCGCGTCAGTGCCAGATTTCATTGCGACTCGGTCACAAGCTGCTGCGTCAAAGCTGCTAGAAGTGACGTCGTCTGACGAGTCTTGAAGACCTAAGGAAACCGAAGAGTGAGTACTGTGTTTGGAGGGCTCAACTAAGGGCCCCTGGTTTACCAAGAAGAGAAGCCAACCAGCCAGCCAGTGGAGCAACTGGACTCGCATTAGTGCATCTAAAATGCGGAGCATGAGCTACGGTAATCTGAACAGAAGCTAGAAACGGAGCCCTAAATCCACTAGAAGATCTTGTTCCATAGTCTGCTTCCCTAAACCGCTAGTGGATCAAAGCTTGCATGCGATTTGGGCATATACAATGACATAACTAGAAGAACTGGCGTAAGAAAGGCTAGAAACGGTCACTAATTTGGCAGCACAGGCTCAGCAATCCCATTCAAAATGTCGCTTTTGCATAAAAATCGGTGTCATCGATTAATATTGATTGTCTAAGGGCGCGTGTAGCGCAGTCGGAGGCGGTGCCGGCTGCCACATGTACCCGATACAGGGTTCTTGGCTCGGATTTCCCGCCCAGGTCAACCAAGCCTTCCATCCCTACCGCGTTGGCGAATTGGTACCAGACTCCTCTGAGAAGGGAAAACACTAATTTATACATCGGTGGGCCCCCTCTCGCCTACACGACATTCCGCAGAAGCAGAAAGCGTGACGCATCCCAAGTGGAATTCAGGAACGCCGTCCTTTATCTGTGATTCTTTACTATATATAAAGGGGAAAATCAACCCGTTTTTTGCCTGTCTGTGATTACACGTTCACCGACACGCTTGTCGGACTTCGTGAGAACCCTGAGCAAGAGATGTGGCGCTTTTCTAGTTCTTCTAGTTCTTCGATGAAGAGTGAGACGGATTTATCCTAGTGGGAGGTTTAGAAGGCACTTTACTCAGCCCCTTTGAAAATGTGGTGATGAGTGCGGTAGTTTATGGAGATTTCGCATTGAGCTAGCTGACGAGACCATCCTCCTATGGCTTCCTACCGTGGATAGGCCGTCATGATTGTGTTTGCCTGCGTCGCACCTGTCGTCCCGTTGATCATCGAGTCACTCGAGCAGGCGCGAACAGCGTCTCCGTTCGTCCTTGTCGCGTGCCAGAGTGCTCCAGCGGATGCTCCTCGCTCGAGGGACACGTAGAGCGTCATCTCGCACGCTCAGGGCTTTCACGAAGAAATCCGACAAACGCGTTGGTGGGCGTCCTTGTGTTCTCTTGACATCCAGGGGATGTCCGTTCGCTGACGGCTCTCGTCTAGCGGGTGTCTGCGAGGCGCATTACGTGACCGGCCTACCTAATTTTCGACGACCTAGCCCATGCGACAGCGTCTCTGGTCTTCGCACGTCGACAAAGGTTGGAACTCCGGAGGGCTTCTCTCATTTGCGTGAGTCGTGTCACTCCGAACATCGGCAGCATGATTGTACAGCTTCGTTCTTCTAGCTGTGCCCCTCCCCCCGATTAGGGCCGATCCGAGTGAGACCTACTGGGCTACTCTGACACGACACGGATGGGATCCCATGGAAATGCGTTAGCTTGCCATAGTCTACTGGGTTCCAACTCCACGGAAGTCCCTTAGCGTGCCACATCCCCCGGAGAGCCTGCGACGAACTGTCGATTCCTGTCGTACGGCCTTCTCTCTCACTCACTCCGTCGTCGTTAGCGACTAACCGTTGCTGTGGTGTTTTTGTTTACAAATTTGTTGACGTACGCCGGTGACGCTTATGTAACTGGTTGTGCTGACAACAATAACCGACCGGCGACGGTTGAGTGCTGCGCCTCGTCCCGTCATCATTCTGGAGCGAATCTCTCTCTGTCTCTGTCTCCGACGACACCAGTGTCCACTACACGACCAGCAGCCGGCATCGACGACCACGCGCAAGATTTATGGCCGCGTTCGATGCGGTTCGTGCACGAATTCCGCTGTAGAAGTCGGCTCAGGGTGAAGGCTGGAGCCAGAGGGTTGTGGTCAGCTTCAATCTGACACTTTTAGGTTGATTTAATATTTATTGCATACACTCTGAGTACATGAAAAGACAGGTCAAAAACTTTCCATGGAACGAAACTGAAGAGTAAAAGACAAAGGATGACGCTACTCAATCCCTTTTGGGATGCGCCATGCATTCTAATTCTACGGGATGTTATGGAGGCGATTTGAAGGCGCCCTAAAACGAAACAAACCGTGAAAAAATGTAGGCATCACAATAAAAATGTAAGACAAAGGAACACGAAGAAAGAAATAACCGAGCAAAGGCTCGCGTGTGGCATTTATCAAAATTGTTAACAAGTTCTCCATTAAATCCGTTATTGATAAGAAATTTACAAAACTCTTTTATTTTTTGCAAAAATATTCAGTGCTGAGCGAGTATTGGCTATTTCAAAGGTTTCTGTGTGTATGACATTACGCATTATTCTGATAGAGACTTCAGAATCAATGTGTGGGAATCGCTACATGTCGCGAACACGGGCAGCATTGGGAGATGGAAACGCCCCATTCAATCAGACCGTATTGAGCGTGTCATTCAGACAGGGCATGTGCAGTCGGTACCCTGATCGGCTGGCACGTATTCGGTCTGTGCTCTGTTTGGTCTGTGCTCTGCTCGGTTATGTTTGGCTGGCGTGCTCGCACCTAAGATGCTGCTCACATTCGCGACATGTTATGGGAATCCATTGAATTTGAAATTAAAAGTAATGTAATAAAACTATATTATTCAACTATATTTATCGTGTTTAAAAGCAGTTGCCAATACTGTCCAGTGCCGCTAAACCGAGCTGGGTATCTTATTTAAATATCCGAACTATGGCTCTTCAGATGATCAACACCGCGAGCTGAATGAAGGAAATTTGATGAAATTTTTTTATTTTTATAAAAAATTGATCTCCTGCAAGACTAACACAATTACAAAAGAGCACAAACGCAGTCAATGATATAATCCCCATTGAAACCTCGGATTCTTTCCCATCTTGAGAACAGCCTTTCGACCGCCCACCGCGAGAATTCCGGAGGCTGTCAAGAAACAACTTGGTGTTCTCCATCTCCTGTTGGTCTCGAGTCTCGAACTCTTCAACTCGGAAATCAGCACTCTAAATACACTTTTTCATGTCAGGCTGAACACAATTTTTGAATCAAATTTTACAGTTTTCAAGCTAAATTGGTTACTTTTCCAATCAAATTGGACACTTTTTAAATCAAATTGGACTTTTTTAAAACAAACTGGACAGTTTTCAAATCCTCTTGGATATTTTTCAAGCCAAACTCGCTAATTTTCAGATCAAATTGGACACTTTCGAAACCAAACTGGCCTGTTTTCAAATCAAATTGGCCACTTTTTAATATGTTTGTGACGTTGAGTCTCACTGAGCCTTTTGTCTAGAAACTTTTCGGATATAGAATAAGGGTAAAGGATGAAGTTAGCCAATCCTTTTTGGGATCTGCCACGCATTCTATTTCTACTGGATGTGGTGCGTACTTGGCCATAAAATACCTTTCAGTGGCCAGCCGATGTACAAATCAGCGCTGTGTCCTTCCCAGACAAGTCTGGTACCAACCCATCGACCCCGCAGGGATGGAAGGCTCAGTTGGACTGGGCGGGAAATCCGAACCAAGAATCTGGTATCAGGTGCGCACGACAGCTGGAACCTTCTTCGATTGCGCTACACTCGCCAACTTTCGGATAACCAAATAGAATCTTTCGTGCGGCTCAGCACTATCGGTAAAGCCCTTCCTAAGGACGAACGAACCTAAGCCGCAGTCCCTGACTTCCATGGGCTCCGTGAGTTCTTGTTCGTCACAACGTCTATCCAGATATTCGTCCCGCTATGCGAACTTTTCCATGCAGCAAAATATTTGTCTTCCGTGAAGTTATCCGAAGCAAAAACTTGTTTTGCTCCGGGCAAAAGCCCCTGGCACTTGTTTTGACCTTTCTCGGCGGCATTAGAATGTACGCGTGAACGTCCACTCCGTACGAGCGCAATAACCACTGAAAAAACGCGTCGTAGAGGTAGCCCTGTCAACTCTGTTATTCCTATTTCGAAAAAATTTAAAAAATAAAATGTGTATGCTACTCACTGAAAAGAATTTTGCAGGTTCTACACGCAGGTGTACTTACGCATAGGATTTGCAGGTGGGATGGGCACGTAGTAGCGTAGTCGGAGGAAGCGCCGGCTGTCGCGCACACCCAGTTCCAGGTTTCTGGTTCGGAGTTCCCATTCGTATCAACCAAGCCTCCCATCCCATGGGGTCGGTGAATTGGTACCAGACTCGTATGGGGAATAGAAAGCCGTCAGTTCTCCATCGGATGGCCACCGCAAGTCGTTGTATAGGCCAAATACGCATTCAAATTGCCCCTCATTTGGCCGCAGAAGTAGAGTGTATGGCGCTTCCTAAAAGGAAGCGAATGATGTCGTCCTTCAGTCTTATCCTTATAAGGTTTGCACGGAGTGAAATAGGATAGGAATAGATGATAGGATACGGCGTTATTCAATCCCTTTATGGTTGCGCCAGGCATTCTACTTCTATAGAATTTTCTTGAGGCGAATTGAGCGCGTATTTCGCCATACAATGACTTACGGTGGCCAGCCAAAAGACAAGTCGGTGTTTTGACGTTCCCGGAAAAGTCTGGTACAAACTCGTCAACCCCTGAGGTATTGAAGGTTTGCTTGGCCTGGGCGGGAAATTCGAACCGGGAACCTGGTACACAGGTGTACACGACAGCTGGCACCTTCTTCGACTGCGCTACGCGCCCCCTCTCAAATCTCTCAAATAATAAAAAATAGCATGGCAATTACTTTAATATAAAGGGTACTGGTCATTTATGTAGCCTATATGAATAGCTGGGAAGGTGAGACCAATCAGGCTGCATAAAAAGGGCCACCTAGAAGCAGCGCATTCCGTTGATGATCTCATTGGTTGTGATCTCGCCTCTTATTGTAGGCCACACTGACGACCAGTCCCATGTAAATTAGTAATGTCATTCGTATAACCAAAAAAAAAGAAGAATGAAGAAAGAAAAGGATTAGAGAGATGAGAAAGAAGGAAGTAGAGAATGGAGATAGAACATACGAAAAGTGCTAGACGAGTCCTTTTTGTCAGACGAACCAGAAGAATTCTTTGGCTTTAAGTATGGTACTGGGTTATTCACCGGGGTGGACGATAAGTATTGTCGCGATATTTGCGCGCACCTGTTTCTCTTATATTTTTTTGAAATCGTGTGTCTTTGCGTTCATCGCTTACGACACTGAATCCAATTTCTGTGATATATGTAGCTTTTTGTTTGTAGCCTCTATAAGACCGTACCCTCATCGAGAAGCAATAGCCCGCCTCGCTGAAAGCGGATAGTCCATCATCGCCATTGCGAGGAAGCTCAGTATTCCATTGAGAACAATTCATCGGATCATCAAGCGGTGGAAGGAGAAAGGAGATGACAGCTTAAAGGTAAAGACCGGTCGTCCTCGTTCTCTGAATACAAGGAAGAACCGTGCGACCATTAAGAAGAGAATCAACAGAAACAACAGCATATTTCCCAACAAGATCGCAAAGAGCCGCGGAATTGCTCGTTCTACTGTCCAGTCAATTGTTAAGAATAAACTAGGACTTCGCAGCTCAACGTACAGCGGTTGACAGAGGCAGCCAAGGAAAACTGAGAGAAGAAGTGCAAGGAACTGCTACGGCTTTTGTCAATGCGCCGCCTCGATGATGTGCTGTGGACAGATGAGAAAATTTTCATGATCGAAGTCGCTCATAACGCTCAGAATGATCGCCAGCTCCTCAGTCTCAATCAAGGAAACACTCAGAAAAGGAGGATAGTCACAAAATCGCTGTTTCGCAAAGGACTGATCGTGTGGGCCGGTATCACAGCAAACTAGAGGACGCGCTGGTTTTCGTGAAAAGAAACAGGAAAATCAACGCCGGAACATACCAAGAGGAGTTTCTGAAGAAAGTAGTCCTTCCCTTCTATGACAAAAATTTCGAGATGATCTTTCAACAGGGCTGGGCTCCTGCCCATGGAGCGAGGACGACGATTGCGTATCTGGACGCCAACTTCCCTGGATACCTAACGAAGGATCAATGGCCATCTAACAGCCCGGAGTTAAATCCCCCGCGCTTTGCTATATGGGGATATCTAGAGCAGAAGCTGAGGAAGAGGACATCACCAATTTGGACCAGTTTCGCCGCGATTTTAATCACGCCTGGGCAGAAACCTATGCCAGCTACCTGCGGCGCACCGTGGAATCAGTGAAACTAAGACTTGAAGCCTACGTAAAAGCCAAGAGAGGTCACTTCGAAGCATTCTTGTGAAATTTAATTTACAGGTTGTTAGTTATATTGAAAATCGCGTATTATTGAAAATATGACGTTTTTCGCGACGACAATACTTATCGGCCACCCTATATTTTCTCTTTCTTTCCTCCATTCGCTCATTCCTTCCCAGGGATTATCTTTATCAGACGAAGAATCAGTTAGCTTCAGTAGGTCATCAGAAGCCTTTCCAGGAGCCTTGTTTCCAGGACCGAGTTACAGTGGTAGACAGAGCCCATAATCATGCTACTACGAGCCAAGTTCACAATTCTTTAGCTCAGTCAAGTCTTCAACGGTAATAGGTCGTTAATGTGGTCTACATGAAGAGGCGGGAATTTGTTACACCAATCAGGACGCATAAAGGGGCCATGCCATTTAAAAAGAGTCTCTACGATCGCTACTATCATTATCTGCCTCGCGTTCTTTGGTTGGTCCGATTGGTTGTGATTGTATGGTGTGTTGCCATGAAGGCCACATTAATGACTTGTCTCGTACTAGCACTACGAATTCAGTGATAGGCGTGAAAGTATGCTCCTCTTCCTCAACTCCTCCTATGTCGTTACCATAACCCTCCTTGTAGATGACTCGACTCCAGCCCTAAGGAGTGACAGGAGCATTGACTGTACTCATCAGTTGCAGCAGGTTTCTCACTCCTTCAATGGCTGGATTAGACCGATATTCAATAGAACGCGTAGCGCTCTAGCAGATGAAGTTGTTCCCGTACCTGAAGCCTTTGCGCGAAGCTCTTCGGAACTTCCGTATTGATGACAGCGTCCCAGATACACCGCATATCCTCAGAAGACGTCTGTCTGGCTGGCCGAACGTGTTGTCACGACACGGGCCCATTCATGGCCGAAGGCGACTGCGGCCTTCGCCCGCAGTTTCAGCAACAAAACACTTCGAAGATCATCTACCTATTCTCCAGGAGCTCAAAGCTCACGCGGCTGACTGTAATTAGAGTGTCTTCTAGTCTACTCTTATTACTTCTAGACATTGAAGAAGACCATCATAGAGAAGTCCCGTCGTGGAGCCCCCGTCGTGAAGCCTTTTCTATGACTACAAACTGGACCCTTTTCAAATCAAATTGGACACTCTTCTAAGCTAGCCTAGGACTTTTGAAATTAAAGCGAACCAGATCGAAATGAGCTTTTTCGGCATTAAACTAGAGACTCTCCAGAAATGTTTGAAAAATTTTCCCTTCAAGGAAATTTTGTATAATTTTCTTTGAAGAAAATTTTTGAAGAAAAATAATTTTTACAGCTTATTTTAACGAACAGGGTGGTGGTCATTATTTAGTGCCAAAAGAGATATCGCCATGCTCTGGTCCAAGACGTAGTGATTTCTTATCGACTGATAGTAGAGGTTCTGTTCGCGTGGAGTTTTACACCTGAATATGATAGAACAAAAAAGAAGAAAACACACATGTTTGCACTTTGATGGTTCATGATGGACCTTTCAAGACTCCGCAGGAGTAGACTGCATGGCGCATTCCGAAAGGGAGGTACTTGTCCTATACTCTGCTCGCGAAGAAGCCGCAGACTGCTGAGGATCAATAAAGGGATAAAGGACGGCGTTATTCAATCCCTTTTGGGATGCGCCTCGCATTCTTCTTTTACGGGATGTCGTGGGGACGATTTGAATGCGTATTTGGCCGTACAATGACTTGCGGTGGCCAGCCGATGAACAAATCAGTGCTTTATCCTTCTCAGACAAGTCTGGTACCAATTCACCAGCCCCGGATGGATGGAAGGCTTGGTTGGCCTGAGCGGGAAATCCGAACCACGAACCTGGTATCGGGTGCAGGCGACAGTCGACGCCTCCTCCGACTGCGCCACACGCGCCCTTTGAGGATCAATATCGATCTTAAATGTGCGTGGTAGCACAGTCGGAGGAGGCGCTGGATGTCGAGTGCACCTGATTCCACCTGGGTTCTTGGTTTGGATTTTACGGCCAGGCCAAGCAAGCCTTCCGGGGTCGGTGGATTGGTACCAGATTCATCGGAGAAGGATAAAGCGCTGAATTGTCCATCGGCTGGCCACAGCAGGTCATTGTGTATCCAAATATGCTTTCAAATCGCCGGATCTCTCCTAGTCGGAGGGGGCACTACACTTTGCTGGTCTGACAACTTCGATACGATGTAATGTAAACAATTATACAAAGACAATACCCTAAATTGCTTTATGAGTAGACAATCTCGTAAGCGGGATACGTCACCGTGGGTGCGTTCGGCTCCCTTTTCTAGCTCGCCTCCACGACATCCCGTAGAAGTAGAATGCGTGGCGCATCCCAGAAGGGATAACGCTGTCCTTTATCATTTGTCTCTGTCTCTTTTGTCAATATCGTTCTCTACTCAGCGTCCTTATCACCCGTTTGAGCTGGAGAAGGCCGTCATTCATCCAGGAGTAGCCGGCCGCTCGAGAAGGCATCAACGATCTGCAGCCATTTGTGCCGCCGGCCACTATTCTCCTCAGCCGGCCGCCCCGTGTCGCAGGGTAATTATCGCCGGAGACGCTCCGATCGTTGTGTTCTCTGCGAATCGTTGGCTTAGCGGCTCGCTGAGCACTTGGAAGATCTTCCTTTACAACCTGATAGTCCAGCTGAGAGGAACCGTTGAAGGGTTTTGACTAAACGTTTGGGAAAACTGGGTTAGAAGCTGACTTAAAGTCGGAAAATAATCGGATTTTAGCGGAGCTGAGAGCCCCTCTATCCGAATTTAGCTAGGGTCATGGGAATTTCTATACGCTTCGAGCAATTCTATGGTTCAGAAAGGTGCAATGCTGACCCCTGATCCCGTTTTTCGTGAGCTTCAGCCCATCCTCAAGCTCAGTGCGATCGTCAATAAACTGACGAATGCCCTCCAGTCTTCCTGTCGACAGCGCCACCGCTGGCTAAATCCACCACCAGATGTTCGGCTAGCACCACTTGGAGCTGCTGTCGTAATGAACATAATGGGTCTGAGCGTACTGGGCGAGTTTCGCAGCGTTGTCGTGGATCTATGGTTGGACTATCGAGGTGGTATAATGGCGTAGAGAACTCCTTTCCGGTTGGCCGATGGTGCGGGTTCGAGTCCCGCCTGGTGCTAGAGTTTTGATCGTAACAAAGCGTCGCTTTTTCGATAAGAAAATGAAGGTATAAGGCCTGTTTTTTAGTGGAACGAGTTACCCGTGTGGTCATGCCATTGCATCGCTCAGCTTCGGAAATGTAGACAGGGTCTGCGATATGGATAGGCGCATGTAGCGCAGTCGCAGGAGGTACCGGCTGTCGCTTGCACTCGATACCAGGTTCCTGGTTCCGATTTACCGCCTAGGCCAACCAAACACTCCATCACTCCGGGGTCGTTGAATTGGCACCAGACTTGTCTGGGAAGGATGAAGCGTTGACCTGTTCATCGGCTGGCCACCGCAAGTCACTGTATTGCCAGACACTCATTTCAATCTCCTTCACGACATTCCATAGAAGCAGAATGCATGGCGCATCCTAAAATGGATTGAGTAACGCCGTTCTTTATTCTTTTATCCTTCTCGGTATGGATTCCTGGCTTTATCCTATATCTAACCTGTGCAACCTTTCCAATTTTTCGACCGAACTAACCCCAGATAACCCATCGTAAAGCCCAGCAAAGTGCTGATAGTTCGTTGTTGCCCTCCTCTGCTCGTCATCGCTCGTGTCCTAGCGGCCCAATTATGTCATCGAATTTATAATGCGAAGGGTAGAGCCGAGCAGGGCAGCTGTCAGCAGGGCTAAATAGATTTGGATGCGAAGAGTCGCTCCAGCTTGCTCCAACTAAGGAGCCAAAGCAAGAGCCCGGGGTTCCGTCTGAGGAGCTGCTGAACACCTTGGGGTCCAGCCAGTCTGCGATGCATAGCTGGAAGCGGCCCGATGTAAGGTGCTTCTGAAGACCTTCGCAAGCCGAGATTGCTTCCTTGGTTTTCACAGCCGGATCTGGTAGCTTCCGACGATTCTGAAAAGCTTCTAACTTCCGACAATTACAAGTGCTACATACTTGGGGTCTATAGCATTTCCACGTCAAATTGGATACTCCTTTAAACGAACGTAAAATAAATAAATAAACATGATCATTCTGAAGTCAAAATGAACGTCGAGAGAGCTTCTTACCTGGTTAAACTGCAGACTCTCCAGGATGATTCCAATAATTTTTTGTTCCATGAAAATATGGTATAACTTTTTTGAAATTTTTTACTTCAGCTGCCCGAATGAGTGCAATCATTTTATAAGATTTCTATCTTTTGAGAAAAAAATAATAAGTTAAACTCTGCTTTAAACCGCAACAAGGCAGCAGTCATTTAGTGCATTAAAAACCAGATTGCGCCACGCACTCGGAAAGCTCTTCGCGATTTTTATTTGAATGACGGTGTAAATGCTGCTTACATGAAGCATCAAGTGAGGATATGTTTGTTTTTTAAGATTGTTCTCGTTTTATCGTTTACAGGTGTAGATCTCCATGCAAACAGCAATTCAGCTATCAATCGAATAAAAATTGGACGAGGGCATGGCGCAGTCTCTCCTTTTGGCACTGAACTTTTGATCCGCTTTCCTTTTCTTTAAAACAAGCCTTAAACCTTATCACGAGTGAGTGTTGACGGACCTCGAGGATATCGCGGATGTTACGTGCGGTCAAACAGCGCCGGTGGTGTAAGGCGAACAACATCGCTGCCCGGAAAGCAGAAGATGTGGGTTCGAGTCCCGCCTGGCGCAAGAGTTTTGATCGTAACAAAACATCTTGTAACAACTTATAGCCTCTATATCAGCCGCTCCTGGCTTAAACAAATGTGTTCAAGCCTTAAGCCATTATTTTTCCACAGAAAATAAGAATTTTATAACATTTGAAACCGAGTGTTCACTTAATGGGGCAAGTGAATTAAAAATTCGAAGGAAACTCGTACTAAATTTTGTTAGTCTCTTGTTTAATGTGGAAGGAGCTCGTCTTGATTTGGAAGACGTTCACTTTGCTTCCGGTATCGTCAAGCTTCTTTAGAACATTGTCCAATTTCACGTGAAAATTGTATATATGACCTTTTCAAGGCCATATTACCTTCTTATTGAAACAGACGCTTGAGATGGAGGTCTACTACTCCGCGGCCCTAATATGGACTTCCCTTCGTGGGATTGTTGACTGACTCCCATCGACGAGACGATGAGGCGCCCGGACGGCCATGGCCATGTGCTTGTCGTCGAAAACAGGAAGCGCTGAGAGGAATGAGGAGTCGAGCGCCTAAACACCTCTTTTACGGACTGACTGTACAACTACAAATGTTCTTGGCTTCCGATTGACGTCCAGAAACGTCTAAGTAGCTCCTTACGTCATCTGGAGATAGAACATCTCAGTAGAATTTCACTGTGAACAAAAACGAGGACGGTCTTTCGAACCACTTTCTCCGCGCTGCCGGTTCGTCTTCTGACCTCGGCGTGTGCGTCATTAATTCTTCGCCGCTTCGCCACTATCAGTGTCAGTTTGACGTGCGCGCTCTGCGACGGTGATAGTCCATCAATCAGTTCGCGGAGATATTCATTTTCGGTCAATTTATTGAGCGTTTCAGAAGGAACTATGGCCTTACCCGCTCAGCATGAAGCCCTATTCCCCAGACAGACCTTTGGAGGCCCCAGGGGGAACGTGGCTGAATTCTTACCCTTTTAGGTAAGATTTCAGGACCTGAATTGAATCTTATTCCACATTTCGGACATATGGGAACTGCAGTGCATAGTTATTTTGGTGCATGTCACAATGACGTACCGCTGATCGTGCCGCTGCTCCTACTGTACTTGCGCCAGCCAATCCTGTCACCCTAGCTGTACAGCTGAGTCTAATTGGCTGTCGCGGTTACTGTAGGAGCTGCGGCACGTTCCCGCACCACCGCAGCAGGTTCTCGTATTCCTGCTGTGCATCTTCGGGACATGGAGCAATATTTTATACGAAATTGCTAGCATATTTCTGCGCCTACTGAAGGACTCCGCCCACGCATTGGAAACTGTCATCGAACCGTGTGCTTTGGACTTCTCAAGAAAATCGCCACTTTCCTTGACATAGGATCCTTCTTCTACGAGATGACCGCGCCGTTAGGCCATAACTCCGCTCACAAATGCACAAAAATATCTGCAGAGCCCACAGGAATCTTGCTCTCTTGCGAGACAACGGGGAGGGCTTACACATAGCTAGAACAAGGTTCATGTCGTGAGTGTAAGCAGCATTGAGAGGTGGGAGCGCGCCTGCCAATCACATACCAATCACCGTAGACAGTGCATGTTCTCTGTGGGTGGAACACCTAGTCAATATGGCCTAATCCGTTGGCGGGCGCGTTCTCACCTTCCAGAGCTGCCCACATTCGCGACTAGGACTTAAAACAATATAGTGGCTCTTTCACCGGACGAGATTCAGCCGTGACTCCGCCCAATTTGCAAAACGCGCAACAACTCCGCCCACAAAATAGGCGGAGAATGTTTGTTAACGATAGTCTCACTGACGCAAGTGGAAAACCATCTGTAAGGCTACACTAATCTTTCGCGAAGCATCTTCGTATCAGATAGAATTTTTGTGGGGTAACTCCGCCCATTCCATGGAGCACCACCTACACTCAGGTGCTGGATCACTACAGGACCTGTGCTCATGCAGGAGGACTTCTATTTATTAACAACAAGAACACAGAGTCCTCAATTTGGCACAAATCAAAAACTTGTAGACGTACTCCTGGAAAATCAGAAGAATCTCCTGGGCGAGCAGGTTTATGATCTTCCAGGACTCCCCCACAAGTGGGTATATCGATGGTCTACTTGAAGACAACAACAGTAAGCCATGAATAGACCGAACGTGTTGTTAATGTGTGAGGGGTTGCGAGATAGCAACAGGGAATATATAGACATAGCAAATTGGCATAGAAGTTTCCCTTCCCCCAAGTGATGTTTGATCATGACTCCGCCCAATCTTCATATTGTAGCATAGCTCCGCCTACAGAATATATTCCGTCGACAATAATCTCACTAGTATGAACTGAAAATTATTTGAAGTGGTAGAGTGGTGTCCTGCCATCATCATGCCAGATAGTTGTCATGGCTCCGCCCATTCAAGCCGAGTACCGCCCACATTTCACCTTGGACATGAACGTGATTTCGTAATTTGTGCTCGGCACGTTAAAATTGCTACAGTTTTCATCGAAAATAATAGCATAAGGCCCTGCATTTTTCAACAAAAAAATTATGATAAGGAGCAAAATGGGTGGGCACAAGTTTGTTCTGCCAGGACTCCGCCCACAAGTGGACGTGGTCACGGTTTCTTCACTTTCCAGTTAGAAAGACGGAGAATTCTTTTAGTGCACAGTGCTAGTCTGTTACTACAAAGAAGGCGAAGGCTAAATTGCACCAATGCGCCTTGATTGATCTGTTTGGGATGCGCCATGCATTCTACTCCAACACGATATCGTGGGAATCCAATGGGCGAGCACATTCTGCACAGACACCTGGGCGTGATCAGAGTCTACTCACTGCAGTTAATTCACAGAAACACGGAAAACTCTAAAAGTTGAACTAATATAAAGATTCTCCTTGATTGACCTCCTTGGAATACGCCATGCATTCTACTTCAACGCGATATCATGGGAACCCATTGGGCGTCACACTGTCATAATACCAGGACTCCGCCCACTCCTTGGCGTGATATTTTTGGAACCCATTGCAGGTAAAAGCATCCATCTCATGCCCAGTGAGGCAACCAAAACAGAGTGCTATTTTCTCCTTCACAAGTCTTGTTGACCGAACAGAATAAAGGCTTGGACGGCTTGAGTGTGAATCGAACCTGTAATCGATTGTTGTTGTGCTCGAAAACGGCACATTCAACCGCATGCACCATTGTCCTGGTCAGCCTCGATTACTAACGGTTCGTTTTGGTCCCCAGCCTCTCTGTACTGCAGATAAGTCACTGATCTGTGCGAATAACAAGGCCGTGACACGTTGTTATCTCCGTTTTTGTGTCTCGTCCGTGTATCCGCTTCAGTGGTGAAATTCGTTTCAAAATTGTTTTTTTTTTTGTAAATAATTTCGTGTCTCCCCGTTGCTCTCGTCACTTGGTTGGCTGATCAATTGACCACAGCAGTCTCGTCGCCTCGACACGCCGTCGTCGCCGCCCGCCGCGTGACGAGAAAAATGCTTCGTCGAAGTGATCTATGGTGCGAGGTCCGACTTACCGCTTACCGTATCCTGCGGTTAGGGAAAATCCCCGGAAAGCCCTCTGGGGTGCTCTTGGTGGCGCCCGCCTGCCAGCTCTAGTAGTATCTGTTTACCCTCGCCTCGCCTAATTCGGAGGTACCAATTGGCCCTCGTCGTCGTCACCGACTCGGGCGGCGACGTCGAATCCGCCCGCCGCATATGAATCTCGATACGTCGACGCGCTCAGGCCGGTGTCCGGACGACGTCTTCGCGTCTTCCACGCTCCCTCGCTGATCCGACGCTTCTGCGCCTACGCCATCCGAACGCTCCACGTGCTTCTGCGGCCGTCAACGCCTCGTCGCGCTCAGCGCTCTCTAATCAGCCGCCACCTAACCTGCTCCGCCACCGACCGACGACCGGACGGCCGGACGGCCCGTCCCGTCCCGTCCCGTCGTTGTCGTCATTGTTCATGAATTGGGTGCGTTGCGCATCGATTACCCGACGACTTACTGGTGCTATCAATTTGCTGCTGCTGCTGCTGCTGCTGCCGCTGCTCGCGGATGTGTCTACCGTAATCTGGTGGGTAATGTCCTGTTGGACTTCACCCCGGAACTGCTTCCGCTCACTACATGTCGGTGGGTAGGTGACCCTCCGCCGTCAGTGAGTGACGTCGTCGCGAATTCTTCAACGACTAGATTCTTCTACGGAGAGCGACGAGCATAAGGCAAAGATCGACGGAACACCGCCGCCCCCGCCGCCGCCGAAATGACCCCTATCAAGAGCGGGCGAGCGAGCGTGAGCGTCGTGTTCACCTCGCGCGATTGTGGGCGCTGGTGGTAGTGGTAGCTAGCGACCACGTGTTTGTGCGCGCCGCACACCCCCAGCGAATTCCCCGACGCCTCGTTTAGGTCGCATGGATCAAAGGTTGCAGGAGCTTTGCAGCCCGACGTCGCCTTCTAATCTGAACGTGGTTGTCTAAAAAATCTGCTGTTACTCCAAGGATTCTTATGGAACGATAGAGAAACTACGGAAGTAGATTACTCGAATAGAAGTCAGACGTCAAGATCAGATGTAGATTAAATGGGTGAAGTAGACAAATTCCCTTCATTTTAGTTCTAGGATAAGGATAAGGATAAAGGACGGCGTTACTCAATACCTCTTGGGATGCGCCACGCATTTTACTTCTATGTGATGTCGTGGAGGCGATTTCAATGCATATTTGGTCATACAATGACAAGCGGTGGCCCGCCGATGAACAAATCAGCGCTTCATCCTTCCCAGACGAGTCTGGCACGAATTCACCCACCCCGCAGGGATGGAAGGCTTGGTTGGCCTGGGCGGGAAATCCGAACCAGGAACCTAGTATCGAATGCACGCGACGGGCGGCACCTCCTCCGTCTGCGCTACATGCGCCCATTTAAACCTGACCACAAATCAATTTTAACGGAGATAGCGCAGTCAGAGGAGACGCCTGCTGCCGTCTGCAGTCCGAATGAAGGTTCTTGGTTCTGAACTTTCCGATGTCAACCAAGCTTTCCATCCTTCCGGGTCCGAGAATTAGTACCAAACCTACCTGGGAAAGACAAAGCGCCGAGTTGTACCTCGGCTGGCCACCGCAAGTAGTTGTACAGAAAGAACATCCTTTAAAATCGCCTATGCAACAGAATGGAATGCGTGGCGCATCTCAAAGGAGATCGGTTAACTCAGCTCTATATCATTTTTCCTTTAAGTCAGATTGTCGACGCATGGCCGCACTGATGGTCGCTAAGTAGATCAAATATTTTTGGATTCTATCAACATCAGGGCGCGTGTAGCGCAGTCGGAGGACGTGCCGTATGTAGCGTGCACCTGATACCACGTTCCTGTTTCGGATTTCCCGCCCAGGCCAACCAAGCCCTCCGTTCCTTCAAAGCCGGTGAGTTAGTACCAGACTTGTCTGACAAGGACAAAGCGCTGAATTGTTCATCGGCTAACCACCGGTAGTCATTGTATATCCAAATACGCAATTTAATCGCCCACACAACATCCATTAGAAGTAGAATGCGTGGCGCATCCCAAAAGAGAGTGAATAACGCCGTTTTTTATCCTTTTCTATTATCAACATCTACCGGATTAGAACCGCAGTATACATCAAAAAGACCACGTAGATCAGGAATGTAAAATACCCGGTTAGATTTTTGAACCAATGGTAGATCACAACATATGTCCATGGTTAGGTATTTTTTGACAGATAGTAGACAAAAAACACAACCATACAATCACAAAGTTTCCGAGATATCAAGCATTTTCCACGTCGATCAAATAATGCATATCATGATTATGGCTCACGCTGGTCTACTTCTTT
Source organism: Heligmosomoides polygyrus polygyrus (assembly GCA_947396885.1). Classification (NCBI taxonomy): domain Eukaryota; kingdom Metazoa; phylum Nematoda; class Chromadorea; order Rhabditida; family Heligmosomidae; genus Heligmosomoides; species Heligmosomoides polygyrus. The sequence continues at coordinate 17,271,407 of OX377201.1, forward strand.
CTGATTGCGCCACGCATCTCACCTAGGTAGATTTCCGGGTGATTTCAATGATTTCACTGGATACATCAGGCACCGTAGTTACTAGTGTTAAGCTAGATCGTTCACTGTTAGCATTGTATCTCAATCCCTATCGGCTAGTGAAATGTAAGGGACCGATTACCCTCGTCCACCTTTTACGGCGTTATTTGGTAATTCTCATCCGATCCCCTTAAAATCGATTTATCGATTTTTTCAGACAGTGTGAAAATTTAAGTCAAAGAGCGATTTATTTATTTATTTATTTAGGAATCTTATTTCATTTCGCCTAATTGTTTGCTTATTCGTCCATTTAAAAAATACTATCGTTATTGCGTACTTTAATATTTCTATGAGAGTGTTTGTTGGCCTGTCCTTCCATCCGCACAAAATTAATGGCCGGTGGTGACAAGGTTTCACAGCTTGATCAACACCAGGTGGGCAGGGCTCACAGAAACAAGCGGTATCGATCACCATATGATAATCGGTTGATATTATCGATCTTTGTTACAGTATAAGTTGCCGTTTGCGAATGGAAAAGCATGCATTTGCGAACGCTATCAACTGTACAATCAATACCAATCAATAATATCAATTTCGGTAGAATTGACTGTTTAAAGACGAAATCACTCTAGTATGCTCTTGGTTGAATAGGCTTCATAACAAGCAGAGAAAATAGCTAATATCGATTGGTAATATCGATTTTGTGGGAAGTTTCAGTCCACGATTAGATCGGCTGACTGATGCTCCGTTGTCCAGCTTGCCAAGAACATCCTGTAGGTGTAGTTAGCATCTCTGGTGCAATTTCTGTAGTGAAAAGGAGATGCAACTCATTTTGGTACTTGTCGTTAATGTGGCCTGCATAGACACTTGTATACTTCTTGTTGTCGAGACAGCAACTGTGTTTCAAAGAGTGCATCGATCCTTAATATAGTCTACGCCACAGCCAATCAGAGCCCCGACCGAATACGCGCCAGCCAATCAGCGCCTCTAGCTTTTCAAGGCATGGATCAATCCGTTTAGGCTCCGCTTTCGAGGAAAAAATCCTCGAAAGCGGAGCCTAAACGGATTGATTCATGCCTTGAAAAGCTCATTGTACTCATTGTACTTGATGAAGAAATATAATAGGGGCTATGAGCGGCACTAGTACTTAATACATTCTACGTCACAGACAATCAAAAGCACCGACCGAATATGTTCTAGCCAATCACGGCCTTCGCTGGCGCTGCAGGTATTCGATGAGGTCTGAATGGTGTGGCGCATTATCGGTTTACGATGTAGGCCATATCGATGACAAGTACTTGGTGCGCCTTGTCTCGCAGCTGGTTGGCCAAGTGACTGTGCCAATGTATTATGTATATGGTTTGTTCCCCCGTTGTTCGATGGACGGTTGGTAACGCCAGTTAATCGTCGTTTGTCACCACCAAAATCAATTCGCCCCGCCCCGCCCACGCCCACGCACGCAAAATGTCTAAACTCCGCCTATCAGTTGGGGAGAGCAGTTCGTCGTCGTTGTCATCGTCGACCCTGCACCTGGAGCTTGTCAAGGTCGTGGGTGTCCGCACGCGCAGCCGGTCGGTCGGTCGTTCAAATGTCGCCCTACTAGCACTGGTGCGAGTAGCAGCTCCGCCGTCTGCTGCAGGGAGTTTGCACCGGCACGCGCCCGACATGTGGCCGGAGACATCTCCGCGTCGCTGACGTCGCTGGCGACGATCACACCTTCGACGGACGGCGATGATGAATCGATACTCTCGACGACGACGATGATGACTGATTAACTACTACTGACTGGCTGACTTCTGTTTACCACGACGTCGACGCGTGCATAATGGTGATGGTGGTAGTAGGCGCCAAGTATGTCGATGACAACGACGACACTACTACCCGCACCTTCGACGTCTGTCGCTCGGTTGGTCGTCGGCCAGTTTTTCTAGCCTCAAATAAACATCAGTTGCTCGTTCGAGGCCCCGTCCGTGTCCACGACGGACGACGACTCGCCGCCAGTCCGGTTCCGGCCTACATAGCAGCAGCAGCAGCTGGATGCGGCTGCTGCCTACGATTCTAGAGGGCAAATGGAACGGACGGTTTTTAGGAGGTTTTGGCAGCAGCGGCAGTCGTTAGTAGCAGCATCAGGGCGTCGAGGCCTCCAATAGCTCCTCTGATTGAGTGCCTACGGAGCCATTTACACATGCCACTACCGTAAAACAGCGCCAGAGGGATGCGCCATGCACTCGCTTTTCCAGAAAAAAGCGTTCCAGGCTTCCTCTTGGTGCACTTGGGCTATATTCTGGGGCCTGATTCATCAACAGTTAAACCCGTGGGCATGCCGGATTTAAGTAAGAGAGATAAGGGATAGATTTACGCTTCATCCTGGGCGCTTGTGGCGCAATCGGAGGAGAAGCTCACTGTCGCGTGCGTCCGATTCCAGGTTCCTAGTTCGGATTTTGCGCCCAGGCCAACCAAGCCCTCAACTCCTTCAGAGTCGGTGAATTTTCATCAGACTTGTCTGGGAAGAACACAGTGCTGACCTGTTCCATCCGCTGACCGCCGCATGACATTCCATGGCCAAATTCGCATTCAAATCGCCTCCACGACATCCCGTAGAAGCAGAATGCGTGGCGCATCCCAAGAGGGATTGAATAACGTCGTCCTTTATTCTTTTACCCTTTTATCCGTGGGTATCTCTACCCCTTATACCCGAGGATTAGTCGCTAATGAATCCAGCCCTGGAGAGTCTAAAGCAAACGTACGCCTAGACGGTGGAAACTAACCACAGGTTCTACCAGGTCCTTGGGCTAGCTAACTACGTTTAAGAAGAAAAGATGAAGGACAGCGTTTATCAGCCCTATTTTTGGGAGTGCGCCACGAATTCTACTTCTGCGTGATATCGTGTAGGCGATTCGATTTCGTCGTTGGTCTATACAGCGACTTGCGGTGGCCAGTCGATGGACAAGTCAGTAATCTATCCTTTCCAGACAAGTCAGGCACCATTTCACCGACCCCGAAGGGATGGAATCCATCGGGTGCACAAGACAACCGGCGCCTCCTCCGACTGCGCTACACATTATTTAATTTCGAACATTTGTAGGCGTTCAGGAAACCAGTGACCCTGGCTTGAAGTGGGGAGGTGTGAACTTCTAGCAAGATTTCTGGCCCAGAGGAAATCCTAGGTTTTCTCAACGTTCTACGAACTTTGTGGGCGCGTGGTAGAGCAGTCGGGAGAGATTCTGACTGTCGCATGCACATGATTTTAGGTTCTCGGTTCGGGTTTCCCGCCGAAGCCAACCAAGCCTTCCATCCTTCCGGGGTAGGTGAAATGGTACCAGACTGCATGGAAACGATAAAGCGGTGGCTTGTTCAAAAGAGGGCTTCGAGTAATGAATCCAGAATTGTCTGAGAAGGAGAGCGCACCGCCTTCTCCATCGACTGACCATTGCCAGTTATTGTATGTCTAAGCCAAATGCACAGGCAAATTGCACTCTCCACATCCCGCAGAAAAGTGGAATACGTGGCGCATCCCTCACCGGGATTTTATTACGCCGTCCTTTATCCCTTATCCTCGAAACCGCAGACTTCTTAAGAAGGTCGAGTTAAGGTAAGGCTTCTGTTGTATCATCTCCATTTGGCTGAGAAGGGCTTGAGAATGTGCTATGTTAACCCCCAGACCAGCTGCAAAGCGATCCCCTCTTGGTCGTAAGGCACCGACCAGCGCCCGTCACCGCGCCTCGCCTCGCTTCAACGCTCTTCGTTCTTGTTCTTTAGTAGTCCCCGACTTTCTTTCGGTGGCGTTTTAATGGCGAACTACATGGAAAAGATCTGGGAGATCCGTCGTCGTCGTCGCCGCCGGGGGCTGGTTTCTCCTCGCCGCTGTTGTCTGTGTGGACGTATTGCATGGAAAAAACGACGGCTGCTACTGCGACTTCCTTCGACAACGAGGGCGACATGGACCGTGCTACCTCTGGTCTTGATAGACCGGTGATCCTGTCAACCACCCACATTTGATGCGTATAACCTCATTCCACATGTCCTTCTCTTCTTCTCTTCTCCCGAGCGTTTAGTCCCGCGCAGTCGCAGGGTCCGCTGTTCTTATGATCCGTCGCCACCTCATCCTATCAAAGGCGTCGTCTGGCATGGCGCCGACTTCAGCGAGATCTTTCTTGATGACATCCTTCCACCTTTTCCTTGGGGCTCCTCTCGGACGCTTTCCGGGTGCTTCGAAATCTAGGGCCAACCTTATGGGGTGATCCTCTGGTCTTCTGAGGACGTGTCCGTACCACCTCAGGCGCTGCTCCCTCATCTTCAGCTGGATCGGAGCTGTCTTCATCACTGCCCTAACATCCTCGTTTCGCACCCTGTCCCGACGGGTCCATCCACAAGCCCACCTGAGCATCCTCATTTCCGCCGCATGCAATTGCCGCTCCTGCGCTTTACCTAGGGCCCAGCACTCACTGCCGTAGAGGAGGGCAGGCCTCACCATTGTTCTATAGAGCTTTCCTTTGAGTGTTCTGGAGCACCTACGGTCGCAGAGGATTCCTGTGGACTCCCTCCATTTGAGCCAGGCTGCGTTTATCCGTCCCCTGACCGCCTGGTCCACACTTCCTTCCTCGGATAGGTCACTTCCGAGGTAGCGGAATTCTTCCACCTTCTCGATCGCCTCCCCTTGGCAGTCTAGGATCGGTCTAGTGCACTGCTCAGAGCTGATAAACTTGGTCTTCTTCACGTTCAGCCGCAGGCCGTTATCCGCGAGGGCTACTTGCCACAGCCTCACCTTCTCCTCCAGCTCCTCCCGGCTGTCGGCTACTAGAGCGATATCGTCCGCGTAGAGGATGGTCCTGAGAGGGCCTTCCTCCAGGAGTTTCACTATGCAGTCAAGCGTCAGCACGAAGAGGAACGGACTCAGAGCCGACCCTTGATGTACACCCACTGTGATGTCCATCTTCTTTGTCATTCCGTGTGGGGTTCGTACCGCCGCTTTCGAGCCTTCGTACATGTCCTTTACGACTGTGATCAGACGTTCCGGGACACCTCTACCTCGGAGCGATTTCCAGAGCACGGCCCGGGGTAGCCTGTCGTAGGCTTTCTCCAAGTCCAGAAAGGCCATGTAGCAGGGCTTTCGTTTCTCCCGATATTTCTCTATTACCTGGCGAGCGATGAAGATGGCGTCTGTGGTGGACCTCTCAGGCATGAAGCCCCACTGCTCCTGGGAGATTGTCACCATCTCCCTCAGCCTCGAGTCGACCAGACGTTCGTAGATCTTCATCGTGTGCGAGATCAGTTTGATCCCTCGGTAGTTGGAGCACTCGGACGCGTCCCCTTTCTGTTTGAAGATGGGGACTATGATGCTGTCCCTCCAGTCATCCGGCATCTTACTGTCTATCATGACTCTGTTGAAGAACTGTGTCAGCCAATTGACTCCACAGTCCCCAAGCACCTTCCAAGCCTCTACTGGCACCCCATCAGGTCCAGCTGCCTTCCCGAGCTTCATCTTTCCTATGGCGTTGCGAACCTCTTCCCGCGTCCAGGATGGGATGGGTCCTTCCGTTGGTTGTTCTTCTTGAACTTCGCGACGAGGCAATTCTTCATTCAGGAGCTCCTTGAAGTACTCCTCCCATCTTTTTCTGACCTCGACTGGCCTCCGTAGTACCCTGCCGTCAGCACCCCTCACTGTCTTGACCACTCGAATGTCGGCGCAAGCTCTATGCCGCGCCTTAGCCAGCCGGATAGCAAACTTCTCTCCCTGTGGCCCATCTAGCTTCTCATATAGGGCATCCATCTCCGCTCTCTTCGCTTTCGCTACAGCTGCTTTTGCCAGGCTCTTCATCTTCCTATAGACTGTAAGATGCTCGGGTGCGCTTGTCGTTTGCCACTGCTTATAGGCCTCCTTCTTTTTCCTTACCACAGCCTGCACCTCTTCATTCCAGAACCATGCAGCCTTATCTCCTCTGATCCCTCCCTTTGTTTCACCAAGGGTTTCCTTGGCACATCGTAGAATCGTTTGGGTCACCCTCCTCCAGGTCTCGTTCACGGGACCAGTTGGATCCGGAAGACCTGCATCGAGCACCCTCCTTCGTAGCTCGTTGCGCTCTGAACCCCGCAGTTTCCACCATCGGATTCTGGGTTCTGTTCTTACCTTGGGTTTGCTGGGTAGAGGTATGGCCAGGTCAGCTACCAATGGCCTGTGCTGTGGTGCTACATCTTCAGCCGGAAGGACCTTCACATCCCGGACAGTTTTCAAGGCAGGTCTTCGCACTAGGATGTGGTCGACTTCCGTCCTTCTTCCTCCGCTAGCATAGGTCACCTTCTGGCTCTCCCTCTTCGCGAAGAAGGTGCTACAGACCACCAGGTCGTGGGCAATAGCCAGCTCGAGAATTCTTTCTCCATCTGGGTTCATCAAGCCGACCCCTTTACCTCCATGTACCCTTTCTACTCCTCTTCTGCCACTCCCTACGTGGCCATTCATGTCCCCTGCTATGGACAGGTAATCGCCTTCTGGTACGGACCTTATGGCCTCCTCGAGCGTGAAGTAGAAATCATCTTTCTCGTGCTCGGGGCATCCGGTCTGAGGGGCGTAGACGGACATGACAGTCCAGTAACCCTCCTTCGTGTCGAGCCGCAGTGACATGATGCGGTCGTTTATCCTTTGGACAGCAGCTACCGAATCCCTGAGGGACTCTGCGACAGCTATCCCGACACCGTTCCTCTTCGTATCCTCTCCGTTGTAGAACAGCTTGACCCCTTCTCCGATCTCCTTGGCCTTCGCTCCTTTCCATCTCGTTTCCTGCAGACACAGGACTTCTATCTTTCTGCGCTTCATCAAGTCGGCCACCTCTCTGGATCTTCCGGTCAGCGTTCCCACATTCAGAGTCCCCACTCGAACTAGCTTCTTTGGCCGAGGTCGTTCTGCCCTCGGTAGCCCTCGCATACTGACCGCAGAACTCGGGCGGGGGTTCTGCGCGTCACTTCCGGGTGACGTCCTAGCCTTTATACTGACTCCATTGCGACTTTTGATCATGGTTTGTGACAGGTTTCTCCATCAGCCGGCCTGTCAACCTGGGCCTGACGCTGGAACCGTTGCCATTTTTGCAATTTCTGCAGGGCATGGCGTGCCGGACTTCACATGAGGTGACACCACCAAAACCAATAACCGTTTGTGGTGTCTACCTCCCTTCTCGCCCCGGGAGGAGCTCGTATCACCCCTTTCTTGCCTTCGGGGTGCCCCTTTCGTGCCTTCGGGGCGTGCTGTGATTCAGACTTCGCTAGGCTTCCGAAGAATTGTCGAACTCCTTTTCAGCCTGGGAGACCCTGCCGGAGATTTAAAACCTCCGCTGTACATCGCAGTTCGACACCCATTGCCACCCCCACGCCACGATGAGGCGCTGAACCATGTGGGAGAACCTCATTCCACATGTCCAATGCCCATAAATCGAGGTCTCCTCGCCCGTTCGTGAAGGGCGGCCATCGGCGTGGCGGAGGTTGTGGTTGACATAATTCGTCTGGTGACTGGAAGGATTGAACACGCTGCGCTGCGCTTTCGCTGTCACGAACGAGAGATCAGTTCTTGGAAGGCTCACTGTTCCAAATAGGAGGCTTCTGCCTCTTGGTTTTCTCAAAAATTCGGGGAAAATTATTTATAAAGGGTTAGGGTAAAGGACGGCGGTAATCGATCCATTTTTGAGATGCGCCATGCATTCTACTTCTGCGAGATTTCGTGGAGGCAATACGAATGCGTACTTGGCCTTTACAATCACTTAATCTGACCAGCCGATGAAAAGGTCAGTGGTTTATTCTTCCCTGACAAGTCCGCCACCATTTGCCGACCCCCAGAGGGATGGAATACTCTGTTGACCTTTGCGGGAAATCCGAACCAGGAACCTGGATTTGGGTTCACGCGACACCAGGTACCTCCTGCTACTGCGCTCCACCAGCCCAACTCTATATTAGTCTTTTTATAGCTCTGGCGATCTTCCTACTTTGAAAGAGGGTTCAAATCGAATGCGTGCGTCACTCCGGACCAATGAAGCTGTACCCTCACATGCCATAGTTTCCAACTTTTTTGGGAATTTTTGTCACATCCATGGAGAAATGGGAGCTGTGGTAGACAATTTAGCCTTCTTATTTCATATTGATGATTGCGCGTGTAGCGCAGTCGAAGGAGGTGGCGGCTGTGGTGTGCACCCGATACCAGGTTCCCGGTTCGGATTTTTCGCCCAGGCCAACCAAGCCTTGCTTCTTTCCGGGCTCGTGGAATGTTATCAGACTCGACTGGAAAGGATAAAGTATTGAGTTGTTTATCGGCTGGCCACCGCCAGTCATTTTATGAACAAATACGCATTCAAATCGCCTCTACGACATACCGTAGAAGTAGGGTGCGTGGCGCATCCCAAATGGGTTTGAATAGCGCCGTTCCTTATCCTTTTTTTATCCTTTATTGCCACATTAAGGGAGAGGTGAGGGGTGTGGCAGACAATTTATCTTACCCTATTTATTTATTTATTTATTTACATTGATTTTCCTATTTCTTATAGGAACAGTAAATAACCTTCCAGCCCACCAATGAACACGAGTCCAAGTCCCATATGAAATGCCGATTTTGATCTGAACTATCTTTGTGCTACTTATTTTTTTAAAAGAATCCTTTTGGCACGTGAACCAGAACTTTTTAGAGACCCACAGACACTTGATAATTAAAAATGAGAGTTTCTCTAGCCTTCGTTTCATGAATTTTTTCATACATATCGCGAAGACGCACCGCACGGGTGCGGGAACGCGCCGTTGTTCACGCCGTTGGCCTTCATGGTGGGTGTAGTGATTGGTAGTGGTTGCTTGATCACATTATTGACTGCCGTAATTGCTGCATGTTCCCGCACCCCAGTCTGCGACATGCACCTTTCATATACAAGTCGTTAATGTGGCCTATATGCGCACGTGCTAATGCACCAAATCAATTCGGTCCTACTAGAAGGCCTTCATGGTGGGTGTAGTGATTGGTAGTGGTTGTTTGACGTGTTCACATTTCTCGGTAGGCCACGAAGCTTTCCATCAGAGGCTTTCGACATCTGATGGAAACTGAATACATGGCGCACTCTGATGTTTCGGCTGTCGATATCTACTACAAGATCGGCTTCTCTGTAGTGAATGAATAATAATCTTGAAGGAAGCTGGAGGCGCTCAAAAGTTAAAATTAAACTTCCAGTAGCTTAGCGAGACCTTCTGAAATTGCCAGCAGATCAGAAGCATGGCGCACTCCAAGCCAAAAAGCGGTGCCGCTACAGTGTCGGTGTTTCCTACCGTTTGGCCTCTAAGATTAACTTGCCCTAGTAATCGAGCAATACAGCTCACTAGGTATAACCTTCCGCAAGTGTTAAGGATACGCCATGCATTCGACATTGGTCCGTCCACGCAGAACATTCCAACTCAATCAGAGTTCAATACTTCAATATCGTCAGAATTTTGCTTTTCGAACGGTTTGATAAGCATTTCAACTCGATGAGATTGGAGGGAATGAGCCATGCATTCGACTTTTGTCTAGCATTGTCAAGCAGTTGTGGATAAGCCAGTATGCTAGCCCTTAGTGTGATCTACATCGAGAGGAAGAACAAACCTGACAAACCACGTTAGTTTGGACAGTCGTGCTATCAATAGGGGTGTCTACGATTGATGCTGTGATTGGCTGGCGCGTTTTTCCATCCCCGTGCAGGCCATATTAACGACATGTCCCGCCAACAATTTAGTAGTTCAAGTCTGACGGTGTCTTCGGGCTAAGGAAGAGTATGAATGCCGTCAGCACGAGTCATCGACGAACTTGTTGGGAGTGCGCCATACATTCGACTTTTATATTCTGCACTTCTGCAGATATGAACTCAGGCCTGCTGGAACCATTTGTGCAACGACCAGCAAAAAGAACCTCCATAGGATTGGTTCCGGGTCTTGCTATTCTCCCATTGGTATGGGTTTCGGTTTAGTACTGGTCACAACCAGTACTAAACCACTTGCCCTACTTCCATGTAGGCCCCCTAGCCTACAGGATAATGAAGAGTGCCTGCTGGAATCATTTGTGCAATGACCAGTAAAAAGGACCTCCATAGGATTGGTTCCGCGTCTAAGCCGTTTGCTATTCTCTCATTGATTTAGGCTTCGATTTACTGCGCTTTCATTGGTTGTGATTGTGTGGTACCCTCCTATCTCCATGTAGGCCACATTCACGACTTGTCTTCAATACATTCAGAAGTTGTGTCTGAGTCTTTGTGCAAATGAAGAGAATGCCTTCAATATCGGAGATCGATGAACTGGCTAGGAGTGCGCCATGCATTTGGTTTTTGCATTTGGTTTTTTTGATTTTGCACTTCAGTACCTGCTATGCAGGACTTTAGGGTTGGTTCCGCATCAATGCCAATTGCTACTCCTATCTTGGTTTTGGTAGCTACGAGGCATCGCAAAATGGGTGTACCTCACCAAATCTGCTGATTCTCCATTTAAAAAGTTTACAAGCTTCCTATATAAGCTTGATCTGAAGGTATGCGTACCTTAGTCCAATGGTAAAGTTACTTACCTGTGGCACCTAAACCGGCCAATTCATCCGCCCTGTTTCTTCGCTCCTCATATCGAATCCGACCCCATTGACGATTCGCTGTTTCTGGGTCTTCACTGATTCTCAGCACCCTCCTCCAAAACGGCACACACCCACCCACACGGCGACGACCTCAGTAAGCGGACGGACGGACGGGGCGGCCGGACGGATGGAAGGCTGCGAGGTGGCTGCCCGAAATTCACTCCGGCCAATTTCTGCATGCATATGACCTTATTCGTCCTTGTTGTGCAGATATCGCGCGTCTGTCAACGAGTTTTACTCCCCTTATAGAAGGAGGAACGGTCTATCGTCCGCCTAAGTCACTAGGCTTTGTCCAGTGACCGTTGCCGTCCAGATTCCCCTTCCCTGTAGCCTGGACCTTGTAGGTGAATTCCTTCTGGCGCTTTTCAACAGCAATTTTCAACACTATGATGGACATTTTGGCCCCATCGGCCCCGCTGGCTGAAGCACGGAGAACGCCGACGGCTTCTTCGCAGGTGATGATAAGAAGTTCGATCAATTTGGAGCTACTGATTAAGCAGAAGACTACTCTCTGAACCTCGAATTGCCTCCTAACTCATTGCTTTGCAGAGTGGCCTACTTTAAGCCACTGTCGCAGCCACAAAATCTAGAAGAGCGCGATGGACTTCTCTTCAAGATGTAGAAAGCCCTCCTTCCAGCGTCATCTTGCTTCAGAGCATGGTGCACTGGTACTGAACGTCGTCTATGCAGCCCTTTATCGATCTTTGAGACGAAGGTTCGATTCTACTGCCTAGGCGTTGTTGAACGTTCTCGAAAGCCAGCGGAGTCGAGCCGTTTTTGTTTGAAACGGATAGAAGGGTGCTGCATTTCCATCATATTGCGCCAAATACGCATTCAAACTGCCTTCACGAGACATCACGTTGAAGGAGAAAGCGTGGCGTATTCCAAAATGGAGCGATCAACGCCGCCTTTTATCCCTTACTTTTATCTCTTTATTCCTCCTCAAAAAATTCATGACACAGAAAAAGGGGCGTAATCTAGGTCAGTTCAAAGCGACGAATCTCGATAATTTTTATCTGTAATGCGAAGATTTCCGGTTTTTTTTTCGAGACAATTTTGAACTTTTTGAGAACTCCTTGGTCCTTGATTTGGTTTTAATTGTGGAAAATCTTTGTAAGGGAGATGTTTCCAAGCTATGTAGTGGAGGAAAGTCCTTAATCGTTTGTTTGAAACCTGGGCGCGGATCGAGCGCATGGCGCACTCCAGACCAGCTTTTCACTATAGGCTGGTTAGTTAGAATTTCTTGCACTTTCACTAGCTTTGACGTAAATAAGAAATTCTCAAAATTCCACCAAATTTACAGAATTTTTGAGGCAAATCTTTTGGATCTCAGCAACTTCAGTGGTGGGTATATGCATGGCGTATTTTTAATCTATAAGTTTACTCCGAGTATTTCGTGAAGTGTCACCTTTTTCTTTGGTAACTGCTTATTGCTAGCAACTATTACTGTAGAACACTAAATTACGCATGTAAGGACAAGGGATACTCTGCCTGGGATGCGCCATGCCTTATACATACTTCTATGGCATATCGTGGAGGCAGTTTGAATGGGCGTTTGAATTACGGTAGCGATTTGGTGGACAAGTCAGTGTTTATCCCTTCCCAGGCAAGTCTGGAGACAACTCTCCGCTTCTGAAGTGATGAAGACTTTGTTGATCTAGACGGAATCTGACCCAGCAACCAGATTCGAAGTATGTACCGACAACTTTTGTCTAAGGAGCAGCCTTGATTATCGACAGCCGTTCGAATCTCAAGTTTGAGCTCCTTCTAAACTTGCATGTCTAATGCATGGCGCATTCTAGCCAGCATTTCGGGCAGATCACACAGCCAGTAGTTTCTCAGTAATTTCTACTTAAAGAGTCTCTAAATTCTTGTCGAATCTACAAAACTGGTGAGAAAATCATCGGTTTGAAACAGTTTCACCGCAACTGCCGCACAAATCCCTCCCGCGCTCCGATGTTCTTGGCCTCGTGGAGGTCATCATCGTCATTGGCATCGAGTATGTGCGTGGACAGTGGTGTCACCGCCACCACAGGTGCCTCCACTAGCCGGGTAATCTGTGTGGAATGCCTTTGATAGATGAAGGATACGATCGATACGTATGTAGTGCACGGGGTGATCACGACGACCAACCGACCGACCGACCACCTGCCTACACATGCTGCGGCGGCGCTACCATCCTGCTGACCTTTCCGACAACAAACACAAACCGCCCCCATGCGGCGGCTAGCTGGAGGAGGAGGAGGAGGAGGAGGAAGTTCAGGGGAAGTTCTCATCTGTGAGTTCGACACCTAGCTTCAACCTTAGGTAGGTCCGTTACGGTGGCGTTGAGGTGGTACTTCCTTGCAGGAGCCAGACTAGAGGAATGTACATATACCGACGGAAGTCAGAGGACGTTTCTAAGCTTAATTCAACGGCATACATTCCCACAAGTCCCCAGGGCTCGAAAAGCCAGCCCTGGCCTGCCGGGTTTTTGCCGCGGCACTGGCTAGAGCAGCAGCGGCCTACGTGAGACTTCCAGAGATGTGCCTGCCATCCTTATTTGGTAGTTGAGGCGTCAAGGACATCACACATGCACCCCCTCGCCAGCCGATAGCCCGCCGCCCCGTTCACGTCATCGAACGGATCGGATGGACTACGACGTCGTTCAGACGCCCGAAGACTCGCAGAACTTGCAGCCGGCAGCAGCTAACGTTCTCCGTGAGCAGTCTTCTAAGCGTCGCTAATCGTCTGTTTACGACGACGAGTGCGACTGCGCGTCGGCCGTCCGCGCACTTATACGTGCAACCGAGGACGCAATTACGTCCGATAGGCTAACCACGAGCGGACGAACAATCGGAACGAAGATAGCGTTCCGAAGGATAGATGTCTCCTCCAAGGAGCACGGTGCAGGACCTTTCCAGGGCTTCTGAGAACAGTTTGAGCCTATCAAGTTAGGAGCAGTAAGCCTTTGACGGCCTTGGGATTCTTGGCTCGTGATTTGCGAAAATGATGGCCGTTGACGACCTTGGAAAACTTGCTTCATGATTTGTGAAAATAATGGCCGGATCTGTTACTGACCCAGACTAGTTTGTGTATCGGCTCTATTACAAGCACGACTGCGCACTACTCTTCGCTTTCAGAACATCGTTATTATTTAAGGTTATTTTAGGTTAATATTTAAGGCATTGGGCGGTCCTTACAGCTGACGAGTTCTTTAAGCTGCGCTATACATTCCACTTTAATACTTTTAGCTGCTCTAAAAGAGGTGAAATAGTTCACAGGATGATTCTGTTATAAACGAAAAGATAAAAAATATAAAAGACGGAGTTACTTAATCCCTTCTGGGATGCGCCACGCATTCTGATTCTATGGGATCTCGTGGAGGCGATTTGGATACGTATTTGGCCACCCAATGACTTGCGGCGGCCAGCCGATGAACAAGTTAGCGCTTTATCCTTCCCAGATATGTCTGATACCAATTCACCGATCTTGGAGGGATGACAAGCTCTGTTGGCCTGGGCGGGAAATCCGAACCAAGAACCTGGTATCGGGTGTACGCGACAGTCAGCACCTCCTCCGACGCCTACACTACACGCGCCAGTTCTTTATCCTTTACTCCGTTTTAAATAATTATTATTATCCTGAGCATTATTCTATAGCTTTCAGAGTTGCTAAAAGTAGCAAGGTAGAATACATGGCGCAACCTGTTGGATTCTTCACCTTTAAGAGCCGTCCGATGACTTTGTGTGGTACGTTCTTCGGAGCAGCCGCAAATCGTCGAAAACGTTTCTAGGATATCACTTGAAAGACGACTGCATGGCTTACTCCATAGCAGCCGATTAGATTATTTGATTTCTGGACATTTTTCCTTTACTGCGTGCATTCTGTGATCGCACTGCCCAGGGAAGCCCGTCCTTAGCGAATTCTGGAGGCGTTTTTGGGACCCACAATCATATGAACCCGTATGAGGCTCGAGTTAGTAGCGCAAAGTACGTCTTCGTCGTGCAGTTCGTTGCCATATCGTTTGGAAGCGCCGAAGTACAATGCATGGCGCACTCTAGTGGGATCCATAAAGGGCACCAACATATTACGCAGTCAGCTCTAACCACCATGAGGTTACCGTACCTGAACGCTTTACAGGGCAGTTGCAAGTTTTGGAAGTGGTTTGTCTAGCATCCAAAATGTCTGGAGAATATCGCGAGACAAAGGAATGCATGGCCCATCCCATGGGAGGCGACGCTACACAATTTCTGAGCGCTTCCTCCCTTCTGCAGTGCCCTTTATCGGCGAAAAGGTATGACACCCTTTGTGCTCTTGGTCAAGGAGAATCCACTGGATCACTCTAGCACGCGCCAGAGGTGAATGTATGATTCTGGAGCAATTTGATGACAGACGACGAGTGGATGGCTTTAGTAATCACCTAGTTCATGGTTGGTCTATCGGGCATCTTTGGCATTCACAATCAGGCAGACCCCATATAGGACTTTATATACAGTAGCCGAAGGCTGGGTTGCGCCATGCATTTTGTTTTCAATCATTCGGAAACGTTGAAGAGGCGCATCCTGGATGATTTGATAAAGTCCACTTTTATCGCCAACACTAACCGTGAAAGTAGGCTGCACGGCGCATCCCAGAAGTAATGATTATGATTAACATTGTCCTTCTTATCCAACTACCAACCTTGGTATGACTCTGTTGCTCCTCGTGGCTATCTGTTATGGAAATGGTGGATATTTTTGGCACACACAATTAGACAAGGCCCAGAAAAGGCTTGAGAGGGTAGAGTGATGCTCAGCTGCACCACGCACCTTCCATTAGGTCGGTTCGAAGCGTCGAAGTGGAATGCACGGCGCATCCTGTAGGCCACCTACATATGTGGCCTTATCTAAAGGGTACCAGATGACCTCTGTGTTGACTCGTAAACGCTCTCCGAAGCAGCGGCAAGTCTACTAACTCGGTCTATTCAGCATACGAAGCAGTTTCTGAATATCGTATGAAAGCAAAGTGCATGGCGCATCCTAGGAATATTGATTATGATCGACCTTTATTCTTTCTACTAGCTCTTTTGCGATTACATATGTGGACCATCGATAGTTACTTTCAATAGCTCGGACCCAAATAAGGCCTGATACTGTAGCTAGCAGTATGGTCGCGCCATGCACTCCACTTTTGAGAAAAATCTAGAGCTGCTGCGTCCTCCACGGCCTGAGTTCTTTCTCCTGCTGGGCGGGTCCGATAGCATCAGAAAAATTGAACACAAGGCCAGGCTTGTTCTCAACCCCTGGAGTGCGCCATGCACTTCGTCTTTAATGCATGTAGACGTGTTTCGTTTCATGTTTCGGATCGCCACCTCCGGAAGGTCTACTGCCTTTCTGTATAAGACTGGCGGTTCCAGAAGCAGCTAGAAGGCGGGAAAGTCTAGCTCAAGCTGAACTACAGTATTCTGATAGAGGTTATCCGTAGCAGCCGCTGCGCCGCAGCTTCCTGAAAGAACTAGCTGTACATGTTGCTTGATTCTGGAGGATTTGGAGTCGAAGTGAGGAGGATACGGGTCGACACCCCACTCTCTGGAATGCGCCATGCACTCTACTGTCGCATGAAGCATCCCACGTACGGAGCAAGCAGGTATTATTGCGGTGTCTAGTGATCGAGCTTTCACCCCCTCCCCGCCTACTGCTGCTGCTGCTGCTGACCAGGAACGACTCGTTCCAGTCACCGCTGGTGCCGATCGTCGTTTTCGCTTTCGTCGTCGCCGTCATGTCGACTTTGCTACGAACAGCCACCGTCACTGAGTGGAACTGAAACGGCCTCCATGAAGGCGTCTGGAGGGATTTCTGGTAGAGAAGCAGACATGGCTTCAATTCATCTTCAGCAGAAGATTCGATGGACATGCCCTATATGGCTGGGCACGCGCCGAATTCTAATTTGTTACATTAATGTTCCAAGACTAGTTTGGATGCTGTCGTTAGCCTGAGAGTAGGAGGAAAAGGTTTGGAGTCTTCTTGTGGTTGCGGAGCGCTTCCTCTTTCCGAGATAAAGGGCGACTGTACTGTGGTTCTGTCTCCCTCTAACCACTGCTGCTTTCGAGGTTCTGCTTCACGAGCCGAGTTTTCCTGGACAAGGAGTCAAACCGTCTGTTCTGTCACAGCGTCTGGGCAAGAAGTCGAACCCTCCGTCTGTTCTGTCACAGCGTCTGTAACTGCACCGTATCGAATGTTGTTGCAGCTGGCAGTGTGTCGATCTTCCTTGCAATTCCGGAGGTGTCCGGTAGAGGAAAGCGATGCAGATGCCGGTGCAAGGGTGAGATAACGCCAGAAAATGTCATCAGCACAGCAAACAATGGTGAGCAACGAATAGACAGACCGAGCTATCGGAGACGCTTGTCCGTTCTAACCGGTGATGAGCGGCTGTCTTCTCTGGTTTCTTCTGGAGTAAGGTCTCTTAGAAGGTCTTCTCCCC
The DNA here is from genome assembly GCA_947396885.1 of Heligmosomoides polygyrus polygyrus. Taxonomy (NCBI): domain Eukaryota; kingdom Metazoa; phylum Nematoda; class Chromadorea; order Rhabditida; family Heligmosomidae; genus Heligmosomoides; species Heligmosomoides polygyrus. The sequence goes on from OX377201.1 coordinate 17,288,472, forward strand.
CTCCTGTTCTTTTAGCGGTGTTTGAACTGCAAAAACTACTCACAAATGGCCCTTGTCTACTAGGTGAAGAAGCTGAAATTTCAGCTGTTCTTTGAACACCTTTGAATCCATTGGCGGCTTTTCATCCATGCATATTTCGGCAGTTCCATAGTTTCTGAAGTCCTTGCGCTTGTCTTGGGCGAAGAAAGTGAAATGCATGGCGCATACCAAAGGTATAGTCGTCCTTGAGCTTAGGCATGTCGATATTAATATTTTCTGTTGTCATGAGAGCGACTACGTTTCAAGGCATGGCTCAATCCCTTAAGCTTCCTTAAAAGCGAAATGGCGCTTTTCTTACTTTTTGGTAAATGATATGGTTGTTGAGAATACTAGTCGGTAATGTGGTATACGTGGGGTGAGGCGAAAACGTGCCAATTAGTCGCGACCAATCAGAGCATTGGCCGAAAATTCGCCACTCGATCAGAGTCGCCAATCAGAGTATCGACCAAACCTACCCTAGCCAATTAGAGTCTCTTCCGAGTGGCACGCCCATGCGATGCGAGACGGTTGCAGTCTGGTGCGTTCCACTCTCCATGTAGGAATGACACGATCAATAAGCATAACGGTTTGGTTGCGACCTGGTCTTTCTCCCGATGTAGGCCACATTAACGAGTAGTACCGTTGGCTCCGTTCCATCATTTTCTGAATAAAAATGGGCTCACTTTGGAGTACTTTCGACCGCGCTCCTCTTATTTTCACTATATTTCCACCTACTCTATATTTCGCTCAATTAAGCTCATATCATCATCATATATTTAATTGTTTTTAGGGTACTAGTCATCAATATGGCCTACATCGGCATGTGGGAAAGCGCCAGCCAGTTGCGGCCCATCAGGGCACTGACCGAAAACGCGCCAGTAAATCAGAGTCGTCGATAAGAATACCGACCAAACCCGCTCTAGCCAATCAGAGTCTCTTCTGAGTGGCACGCCCATTCGATGCAGTATGATTGTGGTTTGGTACGTTCCCTCCCCATGTAGGCCACATTAATGACTAGTAACACAATCACTAAACATACTGGGCATATTTGCTGAAAGGTCGAACACATATTTCGACTACAGAGACGACATCTAATCGAAGTGGATTGCTTGGCACATCGTTACGACCGTACATGCCCATTCTGTGCGATCTGCTGCTTCTCTATGCAGGCCACATTAACCACCAGTACCGTTTTAATCCACAAAGATCTCTCTCTCTCTCTGTTCTGTTCGTTTCAAGGTCATTTCAAGGTCTTTCTTCAGCTGCAAAATTCGTCTAGACTTTTGTAATTTTTGAGGGTTTAAATGCAATTCAACCGCCTAGAGGCTTCTACTATATATAGCTGTCGTTCGAACCAGACAGCAGTTCACCAGTTATGGCCGATATCATCGATGTCGTCGTTGTCGTCATCGTCGTCGTCGACGACGACCACGACGGCGACCGACCTGCCGACCGCCGTCACCGCGGCGGAAAAAACGACGCACGAGCGCGCGCCTCCTCGTCGACGTCTCGCTTCGCTCGCGCACACGACTTTCACTTTTACGTAGCAACACGTCATCGATTCCATAGAGGACACCAACACCGCACACCACTTGGGCAGTGATCGGCTGGCTGGCCGTCTTGTCGTCATCATCACCGCTGCTGCCAGGTAGCCAGCCGGTAATTCTGTCTCTAGGTCGTGTAGTGTACCTGGTCCCTTTTGGCACTCGCAGGGTATTATTCCCTCCTACGGCGCCCTAGATCGGCCACCACTTAGAGCCTGTATCGTAGTTGAAGACTAGGGGAGGAGGAATGGTTGCATCTCTCTAGATCGTTTTCCCATCAACTGGTACCGTCTCTGTGAGCTAAATTATTACAGGCAAATTTAGAGCTGTTTTTTTGTCTTTTTTAAGAATTCGTGTTTTAATCGATATATCGATTCTCTAGTCAGTCGATATATTGATTGGGCAACTAGGAAAGAACGCTTTACGTAACGATGACGTGGAGTCCGTATTGCTGAGGCATCAGTCAACTGGACAGTCGCTATATTGGATGGACATGTGGTAAGATCTCAAGTTCTGATCGCTATATCGATTCACTGATCAATCGATGTATTGATTGGATAACTGGCAACGTGCGCCTTTGGACTGCGTCTCGTTGATGTCTCATTTAATTGATCAAGCTATAGATTAATTTGAAGAAGGAGCAATCGCAATGGATGGTTGTTTAATTCCTTCTTGTGGACTCAATTTTTCGGATTTCCCGCCCAGGGCAAAAAAGCCTGATATCCCGTCGGGGTCGGTGAATTGGTTCCAGACTCGTCTGGAAAGGATAGAGCGCTGACTTGTTCATCGGCTGGCCACCACAAGTCATGGCCAAATACGCATTAAAATCTCCTTCACGACATTCCGTAGAAGTAGAATGCGTGGCGCATCCCAAAAGCGATTAAGTAACGCCGTCCTCTGTCCTTTATCCTTTATCAGCAGTTTGATTAATTTCTCAAACTGACTTTTTTGAGGGCGGATATCCTTTATACATAAGCTGTTCACTGCACTTTTCCATTGACAATTCAAGTTCAGTTTTATTCTTTCTTTCTTGGGGACCGTTATCACCGTATTTCTTCTGTTTTGTTCATCGGCATTGCCTAGGCGAAACACACGTTCATCCCTTAGAGTTAGAATGTGTGGCGCATCCTACAAAGATATCGACTAAAGCCGTCCTTTATCATGCCGGTGTGTGTCGTTATTCTTTGCAACACAAGATGCAGAATGATCTATGTCGTGAAAGTGGGCAGCAGTGGGAGGTGGGCGCACGTCAGCCAATCAGGCTGCATTCAATGGGCGTGCCACTCAAAAAGGCCGTGTATGATCGGTAACGTCATTGTTTTCTTTTCTTTTTTGATTGGCAACCACCTCTCGATGCTGTCCAACTTCGCGACATGGACCGAATAACGTCTCTAAACGAAAAGCTCAGCGAACTCGCGTGGTTCAGTGACAGGAGGTGATGTCGCCTGTTCAATCGTTGATCCGTGTGTCCGGTGTAGAAGGCGGGAACTTATTTCAAGCCTTAAGGTGCTATCATATTCCTAACAGGCGCGAGTAGCGCAGTCGGGGGGTGTGCCGACTGTCGCGTGCACCCGATACCAGGTTTTAGGTTCGGATTTCCCGTCCAAGCCAACCAGGCCTTCCATCCCTCCGGGGTCGATGAAGTAGTATCAGACTTCTCTGGGAAGCATAAAGCGCTGACTTGCTCATCGCAGGCTAGCGTATGTGATTGGCCAAGTGCGCCTTCAAATCGCTTCCGCGACATTCCGTAGAGTAGAATACGTGGCGCATCCCAAAAGGTCTTGAGTATCGCCGTCCTCTATCCTTTTATTTACCCATATTCCTAAAAGCGGCACATGCCCCCCCCCCCCCCCTTCTCAGGTCTTGGAGATGGTTATGGCTGAGCTCTATTTCCTGAGCAAATGCCAAACACCGTGCATAATTCAGATCCTTGTCCTTTATCTTCTGAATTCGTCGCGTCCTTAGAAGAGCTTTCACGGAGTGCAGTAGACGTCCAACGATGACTGCCGTCCTTCCCCGTCTTCCGGCCTACCACCGCCCCTACCGTGGTAGAGGGATCCGGCTGTGGAGCGCCGCTGGATCTACCGCTTTTTCTAAGGTGAAGAAGGCCGTGTGTGTGCCCAACGAATCGGACGAGTTCGCTGGGCGACGTGTGGAGGAGAACTCGTGTATCGTTGTTGTTCACCGTGGGCACTGTGCATTCGGCTTGGAGGTTCCTTTTGTCTTCGTTCCTGTCGGCTTACAAGGGACGTCTGTGAAGCGGTTCTCAACAGAACCGAAATGGTCTTGTAGAGCAACTAGTGAAGAGCACAGGGGTGAAGTTCTTTCTTCCCTGCGTGCCACTGGATGGTCAAAAAATGGCAAAAAATTGTCGTCTATTAACAATTTTCACGTCGAACTGGACACTTTTCAATCAGATTGGACACTATTCTAAGCTAGCCTTAAGACTTTTGAAACCAATACGAACTCTTCCAAATCGAAGTGGCTTTCAGGCGGGTTGAACTACTGACCCCATAAGATGGTTAGAATAATTTTTGTTCAGGTAAAATTTGGTATAACATTCTTTGAGCTTTTTCTAATTTAGCTGCTCCAATAAACATAATAATTTTTATTTATTTACACAAAACTTCAGCACCAGGCGGGATTCAAACCCGCACCTCCTTCTGAACGGTTGAGAACGCTCTACGCCATTACGCTTGAATCCACACCTAGTTTGACCATCATCACTCTCCGTATATTGAGATGATAAATTAGGAATTATAATAAATTTAAATTTGTCTTAAAGCACAGCAAAAAAGCGAAGCAAGCGTATGGCACATTGAAAGATCAGGACGCGCCATGCGCTAAAAGGGTGCAGCAATTTTTCTTTGATTGATAGCGTAACCGCGACTTACATGGACCACCATCAAAGTGAGGATATGTGTATTCTTTACAACTGTTTTTGTCTTGTCGCTACTAGGTGTCTAACACCATGCAAACAGAAACTCGACAATCAATCGAATAAGAATCGCGACGTCTTGGAAGAGTGCATGGCGCATTCTTTTTAAAATTGGCCACCTTTGTGCTCTTTAAAACAAGCTTAAAGCCATTATTTTTCCCAAAAAATAAAATTTTAATAAAATTTCGAACAATAATTTTCATTGAACAAGAAATTTTCATAACCTTCTTTAGGGTATCTAGCTTAACGTAGAATAAGCTCATTTCAATTTGGAGGAGTTCGCTCTGATCTCAAATCTCTTCAGCTGACTTAGAAGAGTGACCAATGTGATTTGAATGGTGTCCAATTCGACATGGAAGTAGAAATCGCGACGTATTGAAGGAAAACATGGCGCAATCGCTTTTTCGGCACTAAAGAGGGCTGTTTTCTAGTTCCTCAAAATAAGCTTTAAACGAGGTATTTTTGCTCGAAAAATGAAAATTTTATAAAATTTTAAACAATGGGTTCATTTATTGGGAACATGAATTGAAACTTCAAAGAAAGTCATAATAAAATTTTCTTTGGACGAAAAAATGGTTTTAAACTTTTTGGAGGGTTTCTAGTTTCATGTAGAAGAAGCTCATTTCGATGGAGACCATCGGGAATGGAGACCATCTAATTACCCATGTGTTAGAGAAATTCTGACCCACAATTGGGTTAAAGTTGAGAAGGTTACTGCTATTTTTGGTCCACCAAGCGGTGCACTGCAAGACGAATCCCTGTGCTCCTTATCAGAACAGGTGCCGTAATATACCGCTTAGGTCTTGTTGAGAACCATTGAGGTAAGTTCACAGACGTCTCTTGTTAAGCCCTGCCTGGGGTGCTCTCTGTCCTACCTACTAGCTTATGGTTAGTTACTCCACCAGCTCATCCGTGTCGAGCTCAGTCGTTGCCGCGGTCAGCTCCAGGACGTGTTAGGGTCCGGCCGCGTTTTTGCAGCCGCATGACGTCGAAGTCGTCGTCGTCGTCGTCGTCGTCGCTATCGTCGGTGTCTACGAACACACGCGCCGGCGCGCTCGAGTTTTTTCTTCCGCGCCGACGGCCAAACTACCGTAAACATATCGCAGACGGACGCGTCGCGACGTCGCACGCGGCTGCGATGACGGCGACGACGATGCGCATTCGGTTACATAATTGCCGTCGATAGTGCAAGCACCCTTGCCATAGCATTCTGCGAACAGCTTGACGACGTATCAGAGGCTTAGGGACACATCTTCGAGGGCGGCTGCCACGGAACCAGTCTTCGAGGCTTTATAGTGCCTCGTCGGATTCGTCTGGAGCGTTTTTTTAGCCTATCTCACGTCTCAGCGGGCGCATGGTAGCGCAGTCGGAGGAGGAGATGTCGCCTGTTGCGTGCATTTGCCCCGCCCAGGCCAAGCAATCCTTCCATTCCAGTTGTACCTTCGAGGGATAAAACACCAATTTGTCCATCGGCTGGCTACCCCATGTATTTAGAACACGAAATTCTAGCATAGCTTTATCAACATATTTACCAATCACAATTACACCATTAGATCTAAAACACGACTTCTCTGGCACGGATGCAGGCCTTCAGACGACGCGGAAAGAAATCCAGCGTGGCAAACACGTATTCCATTGGGATTTCTTCCCACGCCTTCAGAAGGCTTTCGTTCAGCGACTCGACTGGACGTTGTTTTTCAGAACAAGCCTCGGCCTAGGACTAGGACCAGCTACCAGTAGAGTACTAGGTCCATACTGTTGAAGTCCCGGCTGTACGGAGGCCATTCTTCCGGGCTGATAAAGCCAAGAAGCTTGTCGTGGCAGTAGTCTTGTACGATCTTCGATTTATGAGGTGGCGCAGAATCCTGCTGGAAAACGAACGACTTGTCCTTGAAGATTGTCGTACTTCAGAGAATCAAAGTCTTTTCCAAAACTACTTTCAAGTACATTTTCGAGTCCATTTTCCGTCCTTTTTTACGAAAAACATCGACGACTTTCCCGCGTAGGTGATAGCGGCCCAAACCATGACTGAATCCGGATGTCCACAGCGTTCATGGATCCTTTCCTCTTTGTTAGCTTCAGCTACTATTCTAGCAAGCAAATCCTCGTTTTGGCGATTCAGCGCTGCTTCGAAAGTGAAAATTTTTTCGTCTGAAAAAATGACGCTGGTGTGCCGAGCTGAGACGCTGAATGAGTGCCTTGCCTTTTCTTTCACAATTCTTCATCATGTGTGGGAGAAGAATATGAGCCTTCTGGCAGCGGTAAGCCATCAGTCCTAGCTTCTCATAGACAATGCGGCTCATGGAAGTTTGGCTAACTTCTGTCGCTTTTGCCATCATCCGCAAAGATCTCTGGGACTTCTCCGCACCAGCTCACAAACACGTTTGAATTCTGAGTTGGAGTTGCAGTAGCTGGTCTTCCTCTCCCAGGTCGATCGTTCAATGAACCGAGCTCTTCCTATCGTTTGATAGTGTTGGAGACGGTTTTCCTACTCACCGAGAGTGCCTTCGAGATGTTACTCACAGATGCTCCATTGGTACGCATCGTGATGACGGGAGCCCTCAGAGGATGAGAAGGTGCCATTTTGTAGCTAATCAGTATTGCACCTGGAGATTCAGCATCTGAAATCGCGAAACACATATCTAGCGACAGTACCTATAATTTTTCTTGATCTAAGTCACGTTAAAGTGCATTATTGGTGCTTAGGTCAAGAAATATTATAAGCCAAACATGTGGGAACGGAATTTTGTGGCACCCTGTAGAATCCGCGGCGCATCTCTAGAGGGAATAGGGGTTATTAGGTTCAAGTCGTCCTTCACTCTTATTCTTACCCTTCGTTGCGCTCGTATCTAGGATGATGACACTTTCACCCTTTGAGTTCAATGAGGTATAGAACAACCCCTCCAAAAGGAGCGCCCTGTTTCCCAAATCTCCTGAAGTTATTTGCAGTATGTACACTCCACTTAACACTGCTGGAAAAAGGATAGAGGTTGACGTTAGTGAGTCGCTCAGGAATGCGCCACGCGTTCAACTCCTGCCCCACGATCAGAAGAGTGCAGTTTGAGCGTTTTCCTTACACGTTGGTGCAAACAAACTATCTCTTAGGCTAAGAATTCGCTGCTCTTGAGCAGAAAGGCTTAGTGAACCTATCCATCCTTAAAAAGGGAAAGATGTCGGGTAAACCTATGCAGAAGAAACCGCGCAGTTAGGCGATCAGCCATTCAACACCCTTAGAACCCCAAGAACTGTACCTATTTCCTCATGTTGTACCGTTTTGGAATCACAGAAGGCCTGACGGCTCTCGACGAATATGTAGAACGATGGAGCATAGCAGTGGCAAAGACGATTCCAGAACTCCTAGCGGTCAACTGCGGGTGAAGATCCTTTAAGATGACAGGGTAAAGTGATGCGTAAGATCTGTAATTGCGAGTGTAGCGTTAAATTCCAAATTCTTCGCGAGAAAATTAAAGAACCCTCTTGGGCGCAATGCAGCCTTGTTCCGTACATCTGGCGGACAGAGCTGGGCCAAATTCCTGCCACCTATCGGGTTAATTTGTAGAACGAGTTGTTGCTCCGGAACTTCGCCAAATGTTGACCGCTGGGAATTTCAGAACTGTCCCTCGGCACAGCTGTGCTATAGCATTCTACATAGGATAAAGGATAAAGGACGGGGTCACTCAATCCCTTTTGAGATGCGCCACGCATTCCACTTCTTCCGGATGTCGTGGTGGCGATTTGGATGTGTATTTGGCCTAAACAGCGACTATAGCTGGCCAGCCAACGGACAATTCCGCGACAATTCCTCCTTCCCAGATGAGCCTGGTACCAATTCATCGACCCCAGAGGGATGGAAGGCTTGGCTGGCCTGGGCGGAGAAACCGAACTAGTAACCTAGAATCGGCTGCACGCGATGGCCCCAGCACCGAGGTTAGGTGTACGAATAGCTCAGAACGAATGGAAAATGACGCTGTGGTATCTCCAGAGCTCTCACAGAAATCGATCAAAGAGTTCGAATCCGCGTCCAGACCGCTTGACTCTTTTTATCCTGGGAGTTGCTCTGACTCGATTTGGGGGGTTCGATAGAAAGACGTAACAAGGGATAAAGGATGGCGTTAGTCAATCCCTTCTGGGATGCGCCACGGACATTACTTTACGGGGTTTCTTGGAATAAGTCTGAATGACTGGTGGACAATGAGTCGCGGGCCAGCCGATGGAAAAGTAACTGTCTTCACTTTTTATACATGTGTTCTACAGATCCCTATTTGATACCAATAAATGCATAGGGAGCCTGTGTAGTGCAGTCGGAGGAGGTGCTGACTGTCGCAAGCACTCGATACCACGTTCTTGGTTCGGATTTCCCTCCCAGGCCAACCAAGCGTCCCTTCCCTCCATGTTTTGTGAATTGGTACCAAACTTCTATTGTATTCTATTTTCTGGGAAGGATAAGCGCTGACTTTTTCAGCGGCTGCGCACCGCAAGTCATTGTGTGGCCAAATACGCATTCATATCGTCTGCACGACATCTCCTAGAAGAAGAATGCGTGGCGCATTCCAAAAGGGATAGATGATTATTGTCCTTGTCCCTGTATCATTTAAATGCAGAAGAAAGTAAGGCGCGTCCTTCTATCCAACAGGGACACTGCATCGAAGACTGGAACTCATAGCCGAGCGGCTTGGAGGCGAAAGCATCGGTGTGTGGCCAGACTGACCGAAGTCCATGCGTGTGCGCTTGTTTGTCGGCGGCGGCGATCGTCGTCGTATTCGACGCCCGGCGGTAAACATATGGGACGAATTTAGGCGACGAGGCACACTTACACACACGCGGCGGAGGCGGCGGTTTCCCTCGGCGTCAAGTTAGCAGTAGATCCCCCAGAAGATCGTTTTTCGTCGTCGGTGCTTCTGTGTTGTGGAAGCAATTTCCACTTGTAGCTGCTGCTAGACAGCTGAATCCCAATGGGTTTCCAGAAGCTCTAGCGTCCTAGCCGCTATCGTCAGAAGCCAGCAGCTCATCTGGAAGGCTTTTACTGATCCTGGCCCCCATCCAACTATCGATTCGCTCGACGTCGCCGTCAGGGTTGTCGTCGTACCGTCGTTCTCTCCAGCAGCAGCAGCGACAGATCTCCGAATCCAGTTTTGGCAGCCGGCCACCCACCACCACGCGCTGCTGCTGCTGCTACTTCGGCTGCAAAACCTTCGCGGCACGCGCAGGGACGTAGGGCGCTCTCTGCACGTCTACGCTCTGCCCCTCCTCGACGACATCGTCGTCGCCAGCGACGGCGATGGCGACGTCGTCGTCGGCGTCATTGTCGCCGGCGCGCGTGCTGCCACCGTAACCTCCTAAAGCAGGGCGGTCAGCCAGTCGGCCGCGAGACAGCGTGCCGAAGTCGGACTCGCCGGACATCGACCAGCGCAGCGAGCACGGGCGAAGCGGACGGCGCAGAGTGGCGGCTGGCCTGTCCAGCCGGCCCGCCGTCCGGCTCTTCTCCCCGGTCGGTCGCGGGCGGCGGGTACTTCGACCAAATATCACGTTTGACACGGAGACACCACCATCACCAGCACCAGCACACGCCCTCTCATCGCCGCGTCGGCCCGCCGCCGACGCCGCCGCCGCGGCCTAGAGAGCGCCCGCCCCACCACACTGGGACGCGCGCTCTTCACCTCGTCGAGCCACAATTATTCCCTTGTTGTCCATCACACCACATTGATTGATCCGCTCGTGTTTGTTTTTCCGTGCTTCCGTCGATAAAAAATCAATCAGTTAATCAATTATCGACATTGATCGCCTGGATCAGTTCTGATTGGTCGCTATGTCAAGCTTCCTGATTGGTTGTCGAGTGAAGTCACCTGGCCAGACAAACATTTTCTGTTCTCACACATCTCCCACAATTTTGTCACTGAAAGACGTAAGACGTTAGCCTAGTAGCCTCTTCTGTTTATACAGCGTCATTGAAATTATTTTGAATAGTTTTTTTTTAATATTTATTTTCCCCCAAATACCAGTCTCCTAAACCTTAAACGATTTAACGTTGAGGCTCAGCGGTTGTTCGAGCGGAATTTTCTCGATTTTTTCAAATTTACCCGCTAAAGGGAATAAAGCCTAAAGCTCTGCCCGAATTGAAATTCGAAAATCATCAAAGAAATAACCTTAAGGCAGAGTGATGGAAAACATTTTGAAGATTTTCCAAATTCCCTTTCACATTGCCGCCCTTAGCACGATTATGCAAGCGCATTCGTCTTCGCTTTTTCTCATGAGATTGCGCCACGCGCTGCACTTCCTGGATCCGTTTAGGTCATCGATTGATCTTGTTCTACAGCTGCCTTCTGGATCTTCTTCTATCGTGCTGTTTTATCAGGCTTCCTTTGACAGCTCTCTCCGACTGCTCCTCCATGCCTACCGTAAGCGTAAGTGTCTGGACTAAAAGACCGATCTTTGTCGGAGGGTGCAACCGTAAGGTGTCAGTTGCGTATCTCATCCACACCACTCAATCGGAGGGTGCAACCGTAAGGTGTCAGTTGCGTATCTCATCCATGCCACTCAACCACTTCCTTTGGATTTTTACCATTTTCTCGTCAAATTGGACACTTTTCTAATCAAACTGAACGCTCTTCTAAGCTAGCCCAAAGCGAACTCTTCGAAATCGAAATTGGCTCCTGCTACGTTAAACTAGAGGCTCTCCAAAAAGGTTGGAATAAGTTTTATTCAAGGGAAATTGTAGTGTAGCTTTTTTGAAGTTTTAGTTCACCTACCCAATAACACATTGTTTGAAATTTTATTAAATTTTTATTTTTTGAGGAAAAATGAGGCTTTAAAGCTCGTTTTGAATAGAAGGAAAGCGGCCATCGTTTTGCGGCCAAAACGAGTCCACGTCTTGCCTTCGTCCATGATGTCGCGGTTTTTATTCGATTACACTGTAAAAAAACACGCATACCCTCTCACTTTGGTAGATCGCGTAAGTGGCATTTCCACTATCAATCAGATAAATTGCGCGGCGAACTTTTTCAGTGCATGGCGCGACCTGATCTTTTAATGTGCTACATGCTTATTATGTTATTTTCCTTTAAAACACTTTCATAAAATTATTACATTTATTGAGTCTGGTAAACTGTAAAAATTTCAAGAAAAATATACTATACCAAATTACACCAAACATTAAATTAATATAAATAAATTGGTGAATAATAATCGTAATAGTAAAGTAAATTATATGAATTGTAGGAAGATATACTATACCAAAATTTCTCTTGAACAAAGAATTATTCTACTTTTAGATTTAGATCTTTACTTTTAGAAAAATAAAAATAAAAATTACTTACTGAGTCTATAGTTTAACCTGCCTTAAGGTCGTGTCGATCTGTAAGAGTTCGCTTTTATTTAAGTAGTTTTAAAGATAGATAAATTTAGATAAAATAGAAAAAAATAAAAATGAATAAAGGTAGTTTAGAAGAGCGTCCAGTTTGATCTGAAAAGTGTCCAATTCGTTGTGAAAATGGTATAAATGAAAGCCCTCGCATCGTGGGTTGGAATATTTTTTGTTCTCGTAAGATTTTAGTATAACTTTCTTTGAAGTTTGAACTAAAGCTTGTTTTAAAGAGCAGGGCAACCATTTTTTAGTGTTAAAAAGGATTGTGCCATGAACTTTTCGTAGACGTCGCGATTTTTGCTCGATTGATAGCAGAATTTCTGCCTGTATGGAGCTTTCGCAGAAACTCGAGTGAGGGAATGGAGTGGAGCAACTCAGCTCTTCTAGGCCTAGCGTAAGCCAGTTGAACTAGAATCACCTCCGCTTACTCCTCCTCCGCCTAGGAGACCCAGTTGCCGATCCTAATCCAATGTACTGTGCTAGCTGTCCGCATCGGGCCGTTGCCGACGATCCGGCGTAGCGCTGACCCTCGGTGACGTCATCTGGGCGGCCAGCCAACGTCGAGCTCCTCGTCGTCGTCCGCCGTCGCCGCATTAATGACGGCGGTGTGCGTGTGTGAGCGCACTCTCTGGAGCTCCACGTCTTATTACCGCGGACGACGGGCGAGAGCAGAGCGCTTCCTTCTCCTGGGCCTGTCTGGAACGCGCGGCGCCGCACATCATCGAACGTTCACGTGCACTGGCTGCCTGACTGAGTGACACATACACCCACCACTGACTGGGAGAGAGTTCTCAGCGTTCTCTGCCCATTTGCTCTCGTCGCTGGGTGCTTTCACCTTCCGGGATCCGGCACAGTGGTCTTCTACCAGCTCCAGAGAGCAACACAACCTGGCTGATAGACAGACGGGACGCTGGGCTGGTTATCAGGTCATGCCAAAAAACTCGGGCCAACCGATGCCGACGTCCCTGACGAGAACGGCTCCCACGACACACGTAGCGGAACAGGGGAGCAGCAGCGGCGGCACTGGCGGCGTCGAGAAGTGAGTGTACTAAAAGGGTAGCGGAGCGTTCAGTTTTTTCTCTTCCATCGGTCGAGAGCTGGCTGTGTCGCTAGCCAGCCGGCCAGCAGCCAGTCGGCTGGCTGGTTGGCTGCCGGCCCGGCGGCCAACTGGCCTGACTGCCTTCCTTCCTTCACTCTCTCTCCAGTTGTCGACGGTTCCTCGTGCCTGCCGCCGACGGATTCTTGGCATATGTGCTGCTGTCGCCGTCGCGATGCTAATTTGAACGTGGACACGCCGCGGCGCGCATCGGTCAACGGGTCACAGACACGCGGACTATTATCGAACCCGACCACGGACGGCTACGGCTACGGCTCGTCTGGTCGTCGACGAGACGAGGGCCAGGACCAGCCAACCACAACATCGTCGCCCCGTCATCCACTTAACAATTATGATCAGCTGGAGGCGCTTGTTAGTGCATCTTGGCCGTAGGCCATAGCTGAGGAGAGAGGTTCTTGCGGGCCTCGTTGCTCTGTTTTTCGGATCTATCTACTCAGGGGCGCGTGTAGCGCAGTCGGAGAAGGTGTCGACTGTCGTCTGCACTCGATACCAGGTTCCTTATTCGGATTACCCGCCCAGATCAAACCTATCCTTCCGCCCCTTCGGGCCCGGTGAATTGGTATCAGACTTGTCTGGGAAGGATAAAGCGCAGACTGGCCACCGCAACTCATGGTATGGCCAAATACGCACTCAAATCGCCTCCACGACATCCCGTAGAAGTAGAATGCGCTGGCGCATCCCAGAAGGGATTGAGTAACGCCGTCCTTTATCCTTTTATCCTTTGTTTATTTATTATATGTATACGCCCAAGCAGACAGATCCGTTTGCAATCAGCTTTTCAAAAAATCAGAACGAGGTACATATGCCCGATGAGAAGAACAAAAACAAATAAAATTTCATAAAATATAATATACAAATACATTAATCATATAATATAATATATAGGATACAACGAATATCACCCTAAGAGGGTATCCTTTGAGGTACCCATGTGAAATGGAATTAGATAGAGCACATTTTTTGGAAATTTTAACAAAGTCCGTATCAGCACTTTGGGTAGAAACGGAAGCTATAGTATAGCTATGCGGCATGCCCCCCCCCCTCCAATTAGGACGGGTCTAGGGTTTTTTCATAATTCGCTTCAGTACTGACAACTGGGCGTGTAGCTCAGTCGGAGGAGGTGCCGGCTGTCGTGATCAGCCAATGGGGCCCAGGTGGGAGAACGCGCTGCCTTGTCCATTGTCTGGGCACCGTAAACCTTTTACAGGAATATCAAATTGCCTCCACGAAACCCCGCAGGAGTAGAGTGCGTAGCGCATCTCAGCAGGGTTTGAGGTGAAGCTGTCCTTTTTCATCCATCATTTCCCTTTTTTCTTCCATTTTTTTCCTTTCTTTCTCATGTAGGCGTTATTCTGGTCCTGCTTTCTGAATCACTTCCCTTCCTGCCAGCTGGCCATCTAAGCCAGTTTTGGAAACGGAGAAGGTGGTGCTCATCCAGGAAGTTTCTGCGTCATCCTGTCCTTTCATTCTTTTGATGATGCCATTGCCGGCTGTCGAAACGTGTCCACGTGCTACCAGAAGTTCCGCATTGGAATGGTTGTGGACCCTTTTGGGATAGAAGTTTTCGGAATTCGGAGTTCCCTCTATCAGTATTGTTTGTAAGCCTTTCCTACTATATAAATAGGCAGCAGCTTCTCTGAGATTCACAAGTTGGTCTTATATAAGCATCGTTCTTCTCATAGTTGAATGACTGCGATGAGCTGAAGCGTCTTGATACCTTCTTTGTTTCCTGTCTTAGGTTAGTGCTCTGATTGGCTGCGACTGACCGGCGCCTCCCCGCCCTCCATGTAGGCCACATTAACGACTAGTACAAAAATTCCATTACCCGAAACTTTCTATCCATTCTATAGTTTTCAACCTCTTCCCAATAATCATAGAGATTTTTCAAATGCAAATCTTTTTTCATCGAACTTGGCTTCCTGCTCTTTATCTGACTGCATTCGCTGATCGAATCAGGAAGAAATTGAAAATGAAGGAATGACTAGAAATTTTTAGGTGATAGAATTTTGGTGCTAGTCGCCAATGTGGCCTGCATGGGAAGTTCATAGGAGACGAGTTTCCCGTAGACATGGCTCGGTAGCGTAGTGTGTCCATCGCCCTCCGGTCCTGGCGTTGCCTACTGCTCCTATCGCTTTGATTGGTCGGCGCGTGTTTGCCTCCCCATGTAGGCCACATTAGCGACAAGCACCAAATTCCGGTACCTCGAATATCTATACGGAATTGTTGCTTTCTCACCTCTTCTTAAGCTATTTCATAGGGTTTTAAATCAAAATTCGTTATTTTTATCGCATGCGGAATCGAATCCATATCACTTATTTGCCTGAATTTGCTGATCGAGGCAGTTGTCTGAGCGGGGGAGTTCCTGTGCATACGCGTAGAGTCTACCAATGATTCGTTGCCCTCCAGTCCTGGTGCTTTCTAGTGCTCTGATTGGTCGGCGCGTCTCCGACAACACGTGTAGGCCACATTGACAACTAATACCAAATTCCATCACCAAAAATATCGATATTGATTCAAATTTTCCTGTGAAGGCGATGAACTCACATGACGTCTCCTAAGGGCGTAGTCATAGTTCGCGACCGAAGTGACCTGAACGAAATGTGCCTACCGATTTTTGCTGTACGATCGCTCGCTATCAATCGATCCGTATGCTCTGCACTAGCGACTCATGCGCTCCTGTCGCTCCGGTCGCGGACTATGAACACGCCCTAAAAGCTCATAGCCATCCATTATTGGTGCTTTCTAATGCTCTGATGGCAGTGATTGGTCGGCGCGTTCCTGCCTCCCCATGTAGGTCACATTAGTGACTAGTATCAAATTCCTTTACATCAAATATCTATATGGAATTGCTGCATTTTGATGTCTTCCATGGGTACTCCGAAGGGTTTTTTAAATGAAAATTCATTTTTAATCGAATGCGGGTCCAAATGACGTACATATTTGACTGAATTCACTGACCGAGTAAGTTTTCTGAGCATGGCGAGTTTCCGATGCGGTGCGGTCGCGCGGAGTCCTCCAGGTGCGCATTGCCCTCTACGCCTGGTACGCTTTAGTGTTCTGATTGGTCGGCGCGTCCTCGACTCTACGTGCAGGCCACATTAACGACTAGTACCACATTATATAACCTAAAATTTGTCTATCTATTGCCCTCATAGGTGCGCTCTATTCGAACGAAACAAAACATACAACAGTATCAGAAATACAATTTAATGATTCCCGATCCTACTCGTTGAATTATTAGAAAAATTTCTTCGATTGAATGGAAAAATCGTAGCAGATCAATAAAATATCTATATCGATGCAATTTTTATGTGAAAGCTATGAGGTCACGTAATGTCTCACTGCCCTCCATTGTTAGTGCTTTCTTACTCGGATAGCAGTGATTGACAGGTACATCATCTCCTCCCCATGTAGGCCACATTAACGACATGAACCCTTTTGAAAGTTTTGAAGTGCGTAGCAACAGTACTACGGAGATGTGGAAGCAAGTGATCGAGTCGAGCCTGAGCTGGAGTTTATGTCCGCAGAAGTCTTCCGGTGTCTTATACAGCTTTGAAGTGACCCCAGCTCCATTTACAGGCATCCTTGGATCCGCTGAACCACGCTACCTTCATAACGTGCCCCGAAATCTGCGACGTAGCGCTCCGAAGAGGCCACAGATCATTCGTTCCATTCGTTCTGCGTGCGGACTGTAGGTTGTGCTTTGCACAGCGAGCGCCGACGAGCGCTGCTGGCTGGCTGTGATCAAATTCTCGACAAGTTGACTAAGCGCCGTTTTGCGGCATTGATTGGCGACGGTATTGGACTCGTCGTTGTCAGCAGCAGCAGCAGCAGCAGAAGCAGCTGAAGGACGTTGTCGCGTCGGAAGCGAGCCAACGACGACCCACATCGCCGGGGTATGACTTGGCTAGACTCTTTGGGCCACAGTGCATGAGTTCTGGCCAGAAAAAGGTGCTATGGAGATTCCTAGGGGGCTCGTGGAGAATGTTCTTCACCAGAACATCGACGGTCTGGAGTTCCTTCATGGATTCCTCGAGACCTGGTAACGAGCTGAAGACTTCCGCAAGCACTCCCTTCGACGCTCATAACCGAGTAGTGTGGTGTAACTCGAGCCCCCAGTTCACACGCGGCGCGGCACCGATTGGTGTGGTGTGTTCATTGTTCTGATAACAGAGCTAGCAAGCAGCACTTCACGGGAACGACCATCACACGCAGAGAGCGATGCCCGATGATGCTGCGTGCGCTCCCTGTGCGTGGAGTTTCCTCGAACTGGTTTTTCGTCACACAGGAGTGAAGTGAGGAGAACACGTACTTTGAGGGAGACCGCCGGCTAGTCAGCGTTAGGTTTGTCCCTCTGGGGTGCGAGGACGCTGCATGAGTTCCTGCCTGGGTCAGCAGCTGAATCAAGTTAAGGATTCAGGTGCTATCAATCGGACGAGGGTTACTTTGAGAACAGTGGTCCAGAAGTGGAAAGAAGTAGCCTCGTCAAGTGTGCGGTCGCCTGATCCTACCCAAGGTTACTGGCCTGCAAACTAGGAGCGCTTGTACAGCTGCCCACCTCAGCGACGACATCAGAAAGCTTCTATGAGCCCTCAAACTTCTGAAACTAACGGAGTAATCACCTGAAGAGGAAGGAAGAACTAAGGATTCAGGTCAGCTTCCCCGTCGGAATACTAGACATGGGATCCCTCGTCGATTTGGATAATTCGGGACCATCCTTTCAAACCCGGGTAAGGATTATAGAAATAATGGCAGCTTTGAAAAGCCTCCGATTTTGAGATGCTTCGAAGAAAAGTAGCTTTAATAAAAACGGATTTTCGGATAATCCAAACAACTGATTCCTCTTCGGATCTCATATCGGAAATCCGAATCGGATTGGACACCAGATTTCGCATTAGAGCAAAAGCGCCTCCCTCGAGCAAGAAGAACCCACTGGTTACTCTGTCGCGTGCCAGAGTAACCAGTGGGTTCTTCTTGCTCGAGGGATTCAAAAGGCGTCACATTTTCGTCGACATACCCTGAGGTTATGGGTCTGCAACGTATGAGCTATACTGCCGCTGCGCATTTCAGCGACAGCATCAGAAGTCTTCTAGAAGCCCTCGGACTTCTGAAATAAGTGGAATAGCCACCTGAACAGAATTCTCTCCGAAGCTCGAGGAACTAGGGACTCCGGTCAGTTTCCCGCCAGAATACCTACAGGACGGTTATATAAGGCGTTGGATTCGCCTGTTTGCTATTTATCATCCTGTTGATGATTGATTTGGTACGTCGCCATTCGTCCCTATCGCGTGCCAAAGTAGCCCAGTGGGCCTGTTTCGCTCGAGGTACTCGACAGAGAGTGGCATGTCTCGTTCTTACCTTGGAGAGGTCTTTCGGACTATCGGTACATGTCGCGTAGGTGAGCAGCATTGGTAGGTGGGAGCCCGCCAGCCAATAATAATCAAACAGAGCACAGCCCGAACACATGTCAGCCCATCAGCGTACCGACTGAATACGCCCTCTCTGAACGGCATACCCATTCAATGTGGTCTGATTGGTTTGGGCGTTCCCACCTTCCAATGCTGCTCACCTACGCGACATATACCGAGAAACGTAAGCGCTTCGGCTTTAGTGAGTCTATGGTCGCTGGGAAGATATATGGTACATAGAGATTGTCATCGACTCACCAGAGCGGAAGCTCCTCCTTTCGTCCCTATCGCGTGCCAGAGTAGCCCAGTGGGTTCTTTCCCCTAGAGGGAATCAACTGGCGTTACACCTTCGCGAAGTCCTCAGATCAATTGTGAAAGGAATGAGAATTTGAGAAAATGCAATTATTTCGAAGAAACTTTTTGCCTTGAAGTATCTACAGGTCATCTAAATCATTTGATGGATTCCCTTGGCTACATCATATCTTTCCGTCGATCATCGATTTACTACAGCAGAAAAGTTTTCGTTCCTCCCTGTCGCGTGCCAAAGTAACCCAGTGAGTCCTTCTGTCTCGAGAGGCTCATAGAGCGTTGCATCATCCAGAAGTCCTCCTCAGACTTCTAGATCGTTCGTGAAAGCCTTCTGTAAAGAGTTCTTTTACAAGAATCAAAGGGGGTAGGGGTTCTCTCCAGAACACCGTCTTTGGCTTGGAATATTTGCAGGTTATGTAGCTAAACTGACGTCTCCATTCCTCCTTGTTGCGTGCCAAAGTGGCCCAGTAGGTCCGTCTCGCTCGAGGGACTCAAAGAACATTACATCTTCTATAAGTCCTCATTCGTCATCTGGATCAGTTGTGGTTTTCTGAAAAGGAATTTTCTAGAGCCGAACAAGGTAAGGATTTTTTTCCAGAGCACCGTTTTTGCCTCGGAATGCCTAAAGTTTACTTATAAATAAATTTATAAGATAAGGTGAATCACTAGTACGCCCACTTCGCTCTGTTATTCATCGACTAGCATGAGTAGGAACGCCTCTATTGAATCCTTCTGTGTGCCAGAATAGCTCAATGGGTGTTCCCCACTCGAAAAACGCCACATCGTCATGGATGTCTACGTCTCAAATCGGTGGAAATATAGGATACTACCCTTATAACTGTGGTTTTTCTTCAGAATGCCTAGAATTTCCACAAAAAGTCTTTGAAGTCAAGAGATTCATTAGTGATTCAGCGCGTAGAGAACGAGAATATCGTTCTCTACGCTCATTGGTAGAAGGTGGACTTGGAAAGCTGATTGAGCATCTCTGAAGAGCCCTGAAATCAGGAGGTTCACCAGCGCTACGACGCGTAATGTGCCTAAAGTTCCTAGAAGACCTCTGACCTCAAGGAGTTGGCTACCTTCGGCTCAGCCTGGGTAGTCTTCTCTACCATATCTGAGCTATCCAAGACACGTTTCGAGTCAACTGACTCAATGTAGCTTCTCAGAGCCCTTTCACTTAAGTGGAATCCCCCATGAAAATTCTGGAAGTCAAGCTCTTCCTCAGTGATCCAGCGTGTAAGTAGCCTAATGGGACCCTCCAGAAGGTACAGGCATCTCTTCAAGTTCAAACGATCTACCTGAAGCACAAGTCTGTGAGGCCGAGCGCTCGGAGAACAAGTTCACACGGGCGCCTGATCAGTGTGCACTGATAACCAAACAACTACAGACGTACGCGAACGGTCGGGACGTGCGCTTGCACGCGTCCCGAGCAAAAACCCATGAACATACCGAGTTCCCGACGGCATTGGGGGAGGGTGGGTGTATGACGAACGACTTTGGTCTGGTTCCATCGGAGCGGACTGTCGACTTGTCGTCGTCGTCGTCGTCGTTCTCGTTTTTTGAGCAAGCCGCTCTTCGTCGTCGCTGCGGTAGCGCAGGGGATCGATTATCGATCGCCTACAGTACCCATGTTCTGCTCGATTTATCGATTTTCTCCGTAATGTGCTGTCCTATGCTGAGCAGGCGAGAATGTGTTTGGTTTACCTAGTATCGGGCGGCCGACCGGCCGATTCGATTAAACAATAGACGGGCGAGGCGGACTGACGGCGTCGCCGCCCGCTCACCGGGTGCAAGCCGCGAATCACCTCTTCTTCGTCTTCTTCGCCGATTATGCGATCACCGCGACGATCGCGGATGGATCAATAGCGTGGACCGGCCGACCAGGACGACGACGACGAGGACGAGGACGATGACGATGACGTACAGCTGGGCCGGGGCGAAAAACTAACTCGGGCAGGCTCCGCGAGATATTCGCCCCAGCCAGACCAGCCAGCTGCAGAGGGTAGGAGTGCGGAACACGGGGTTGTATGGAACCGGTGCAGCGAACGACCTTATACTTCTCACGTTTGGTATCGTACCCAAAGAATTTCCTACCGTAGTTGCCTTTGAAACCGTGGTCCTAGCTGGAGTAGTTGGGTAGCTGGAGTAGCTTGACTCTTTTTGGGGTTTTTGAGACAAATTACGGTGTTGTGAGACAAGAAGCTTGGCGGCTGGTGTGGCCCACTCAATCGTGGATAAGCTCATCTGTCTAGGCTTCTTCTTGGCATGTAGTCTTCTAACTCCATGCTTGCCCCTCTGCTAAGGCCTTCTGGAATCTGTCGATTTCATCAGATTTGCTCGAATATCATCTATATCGTCTACTTTTCCTCTATCTTTAAAAGTTCTGGCGTGCATTAGCGACGCCTACTTTCCAACCTGACCCGTGCCAGATTTGCCCATCTGCTGTTCCTTCATTAGCGGACACAACGAACACTATACGTTTTGTTTGCATTAGTTCTTAAGCCGAAGGATGAGTTGTCGCGGAAGCTGTTTTCGTCATTCTGTTCCAGAGTGTCTTTGAACTTGTGTTGCAGAAGCTAAGTGAAATGCATGGCGCATCCCAGCTCCAGCGTTGACTCTAGAGATCCCTTTTGTGTTCGTGCTAGTGTGTTTTACATCAGTCGACTGTATCACTTTCGTCTCGTTGTTCGCTGAATTGCTCGAGCGCGCTGCAGAAACGCCTCCATTCCTCGCTGTCGTGTGCCATAGTGGCCCAGCTTCTCGCGTTCTTTCAAAAAGGACACGTAGAAGGCCATACTTCTGATTCATTTCGGTTTACAAACATAAGGACTGCTTGGAACAGAAGCCGTTACAGTGTCTAATATGCGAATACCCAGAGTTTAAGGTACATGGCGCATCCTACTGATGTCCACACCTATTAGTTTCTTGCCTTTTTCTGTGGTTCTTTTCGTACAGAAATTACTTCCTGTCATCGTACGGTTCCAACAAGTCTTTGAAGACATCGAACTAGTTCTCCAGAAGGCAAGTCCGAACTTATCCTTAAGGAGACATGTGGAATGCCCCAACTTCATCGTTAGCATTTGTAGATACCTCTTTAAGCGAATTTCTTGCCAGTGTGTGCTTGTGTGCATCAGCTGTATCATCTGGGCGTCTGTTTTATTCAGCGCGCCAGCAACGTCTCCGTCCCTCCCTGTCGTGTGCTAGAGTAGCCCAATTGGTCCAAATTGCACAATGGACACAAAGAGCATTCAAATCTCCTTCACATCAGTTCCTAATCTTCAAAGAGGCAAGAGGTAGGAAGGCCTCCAAAGTCCTCACCATCTGAGGATCCTAGACTTCACCACTTCTTTCTGAAATGAGTAGCTCATAAGTGTGCGAAAGAATGGCAAGAAAGCCATAAGAGGCCTTTATTAAGCAGAGGTTTGTTGCCCAAATGATATCCTTTGGAGGTATACCTGCCCCATAGCCTTGTATTCGGAAACGCTAAAAGATCATGTGCCCTACGGTCCAAATTTGGGAGAGGATTCTGGTCTCAGTACACACCCTTTACCTTGAAAACAGGGGCAGCCGGTTCCATAGCCAACGCTACGGAGGTCCATAGAGCGCGCGTAGGGTAGTCGGCTCCCTTGTGCATTCGGACGTCGAGATAGAGTGCATGGCGCATCGCAAACATACGGGTGGTTCGCCTACCTTTATCCTTGTAGCGAAACCTTTGAGGGCCTGGAATAGGTATAAACTGCTACTTCAGATTGTGATGTAAAGGCATAGAAACTGGGGGGCTTGAGGGTGAAGAGGAGGTACGCGCAGTCGGTACATGGCGTCGACCTCTAAAGTTCGGAGTCGATTCCAGGTTCCTCCTCGCTCGTGGGACACGAACAGCGTCATATCGTTCGTTCAGGGCCTTCACGAAGAAGTCCGACCAACGCGGTGGGGTTGGTGGAGGGTGTTCTCTTCCTGGTTTATTCTCGACATCCCGCAGAATCCAGGCGGTGAAGCTTCGTCCAGCGGCTGTCTGCGAAACGCACTTAGTGGCCGGACCACCTAATTTTCAACGACTCCCCTATGCGACAGCGATTTTCGAATAATCTTTGAATGTCGATGAAGCTCGGAGCTACGTTGAATTACTAACAGACTTATTCGAGGACTTTAGCAAGCAGAGAAAAATGGAAAATTTCCAGCGTGAGCCATGCATTCGGTTTCCATGCCGCGACATTGGATCGATTGGTTGTCTCCTATATCACACGTAATTTCGCGCAAATCTATGGTTCAGCAGAAACAGTCGCAGTCGTCTGGTCCTGGATTTCTCGCAAAGTGCGCTACGACATCAAGTGGTGGTGGAATGCACGGCGTGTCCCAAAAGAACAAGGCTGGAACATCGTATTGTCCTTTGTAGCAGGTCTAGTGCGCAGAGTAAGCCACAGTATTCTACTATTTTTCCAACCGTAAAGCGAAAAATAGTCATCGTTCCCAAAAACGTCACAACGTCTTCTCACCTCGTGCGATGCTTACGAAGTAATTCAACTGAGTACGGCGCGCATAGAACCACCTCAGAACGCCGCCGCGGGTTTGATTGTTCTTTGTGCCGAGGGACGCGTGGACAGTGTCCTGGAGGTGAACTGTGTAATCAGCTGACGTGACGTCTGACGACGTCCACAACGCTTCGGCGGTTGTAGGCGTTGTAGCCAAGCCTCGGCTCCCAGATGTCGTTTGTTCTCGGCTGTACGCACGATGCACCGTGGTTGCTCTGGTCTTCTGAATCCTCCTTCTTCTGGACAAGCGTATCTTCCTAGCCTCCGGGCTTATCGCCGCCCTCCCCAGCATTCTGTCTGTTGTCTCTAACCACAGCGCCACGCCATCAGCTCCATGAAAACAGCCTTATTATCGCCGTTCGCGAGTGTCGTACGCGACGTCGCGTCATTCGTTGACTTTGTCCAAAAACAAGGTCCCGGAGCGACGCCACTGGTAACCAGTACGATTAGCCTAGTAGTCACAGTGAGACCGGCAACGACTGGTGAGTAGCGCCGCTTCAGATTGGCGTTCGGATCGTTTCCTCAGGGCTACAAGCGGTGTCCTGTTCGCGCGAAAATAATTGCCCTTTTTTGTGCTGATATTTTAAGGGTTCTCCTTCGTATCACGAATTCAGTGGTAGCCAGCGGTGGCGCTTCAGAATGGCGTTTCCGTCACTTCTTTGGGATCAGAGAGGCGTTTGTGTGAGCTGTGAGCTGTTCATGCGAAAACAACGGCCATTTTTCGTGCATTCATTATACGTCCTAAGGGATCCGCACCATCTTATGGATCCGGTGATAGAAAGTAGTGACGCTTCCGACTGATCTTCTGGTCGCTTGTTCGAGATTGCGTGGATACACTGGGGTGAGCTGTCCGCGCGAAAATAATGGCCGTTTTTTGGTGGACGTTGGACGTGGGTCCTTGGATCCATTGGATCTACACGATCTTCTAGGTCCGGTAATAGCGAGTGGAAACAGTTTTGAATAACATTCTGCCCGCTTCTTCAAGATTGCGTTGATACACTGAGGTGAGCTGTCCGCGCGAAAATAATGGCCCTTTTTGAGTAGACGTTGTAGGCGATCTACCCTATCCCTTGGATCCGGTGATAGTGAGTGGTGACGCTTCAGCCTGGCATTTTGATCGCTTCTACTTCTATGAAATCAGACGAATAGATGTATGAAGGTGAGTTTACTGCCCATGCGAAAATAATGACCGTTTTGGGGTAGACGTTTTTAGGGATTTCCCCATCTCGTAGATTCTGTGGCAGCAAATCTGTTGGGCCGAGTTTCCTGCTGGCATTCTGGAGGCTTCTTCGGGACTGCTTGAGTAGGCTGGGACGCGAGGTGTCCGCGCAAAAATAGTGGCCGTCTTCAGGTGGACATTTTAACCGATCTCCGCTACTTCATGGATCCGCTTATAGCGAGCTTTTCACACCGGCGTTCTGATCGCTTCTTCGGGATTAATTCGGGATTAAAGAGTTGTATTTTTTGGAGAACTGACCTGTTCGCGCGAAAATAATGGCCGTCTTTTGAAGACATTCTAAGGGAATGGCCTACACGAGGAGGCGGGAAGCTCCGGGCCGTATCGAATTGCTGTGCTACGCAGAGGGAGCGTGTTCATTCGATTCTCTTATTGGCTGGCAGGAGTTTACTCGCTGCTCTGATCGGCTGTGATTGGCTGGCGTACTACCATCACCCATGTAGTCCAAATTAGCGACTATTCTCTAACTGTAAATATTCGAAGACACTTCGGATGCAGAAGATACCTAAGAGGACCAAGGCCACAAATCTCTTCATAGGGCCGCTTCGCTAATGGTGCATCCTCTATGTAGGTCTCCAGGTCTCTGCGATCTTTCTGCTAGTGAACTAATCCTACACAGCTGTGCGCCATGGGTCCCAGAGGCCCCGCGGGAAGTTGCCCTTCCCCCGGTGAATCAATGCTCCCCGGAAAATACCCCATTTCGACTCGGCTGCCGTGTTTTTAGGACAATGCCTTGATAGACGACGACAGCCAGCGTGTTAGTTAGTGCTAAAAGAGGGCGTCAGGCTTGACGACGGGGCGGCAGCCAACGTACTTCTGTTTTGCAGAACGAGGTGAAGAGTGTGGCGGTTCCGAAGCCGTCTTCTAGAGCTATAAAAGTCCGTCTGGTATAAATAACCTTTCGAAGCCATCAGCGTTTGCCGTGCTACTCGCTACTAGTCGTTAATGTGGCCTGCATGAGGAAGGCGGAGTTCTGCTCGCTCGTTTCTGTCAACCTTTACGTTCAGAATATTAGAGCACTTTGTGGCGGACGTGATGAAACTCAGGCAATTCGTTTTATTTTCAATTTTAATTGAATTTCGGGTACTAGTCGTTAATGTGGCCTACCTGGAGAGGAGGTGGCTTACCTGCTTTGAGCGGAATCATTCGTGATCTACCTACTTCATGGAAAAAACATAAGTAAGCTACGACACTTGCACACTTGCTAGCTGCTGGCTCTCACTCTGTGCTAGGAATACGCCATGCCTTCAAATTGTATTGCATTTTGAAGGTAGAAGGGCGCTAGTCGTTATTGTAGCCTACATAGAGAGGATTTCGCTTTGTTTGTCCACCTTTGCACGACGAATGTTGTAGGAGTTCATAGCGCGGAGCCGATAAAATTCAGGAAATTCTGTGTATTTTCAATTTCAATTCTGGATACAAGACGTTAATATGGCCTACGTGGCGAGGAAGTTGGTCCACATACCCTATGGGGGGTGGGATTCACCTAGTGTTAAATAGCTATGAAATCATGTCTGATCTGTGTACTTAATGAATACGCCATGCCTTTAAATTTCATCACAGTTTGAAGTTAGAAACGCATTTGTCGTTGATATGGCCTGCAAGTGCCTGACAATCAGGCCGCCCTGAATGGGCGTAGCACCCACATGAAGGTGACACAGTCCATGCTCTGATTAGGTGTGATTGGCTGCATCATTTCCGCCTCCCATCTAGTAGATCATACAAACGAGCAGTACTGTAACAACTAGATTGCGCTATGTACTCCATTTTCCGGAATTATCGCTGTATTGCTCATTTTAAACGAAGTGAACCTTTCCAATCACCTCCACCAAAGTTGTCTGGAACTGCAGTGCATGGCGTACTCATTTGCCTGTGGATGGAAAAGTAGCAATTAAAATTCACCTTCTCACTTTTGGTATTTAAGTGTAAAATCCTGTAAAGGTATCCTACTTGGGAACTAGTTGTTATCGTGGCCTACATTGGCAGGTGAGCCACTCAGAGGCGAGTGCATTGTCGATTGGGGTGTGTTCGGTTGGTGATATGATTCGTTGTCATTGAATGGCGCATTCCCTCCCCCCCATGTAGGCCACATTAGCGACCAGTTTAAAACTTATTTGTTGAGAAAAGCATATGAATGGAATGCTGTAGCTGCGTCTATTGTCTACCAGTTCATTTGTTCTTCCGTACTGGAAGTTCCCGAAGTGAAAGCAGACAAAGATCTCTATCTTCTGCGTCTACCAAATACGATTCTGGGTCAGTTATTCGCGACGATGTGGCCCGGTTAGGAGGAGAGGCAGGCTGCTTCGGGAGGGCTAGCTGCGGTTCAGACTACATAATGTAGAACTAGCCAGAAGTCTGAGGAGGGGCCTCAGAATCTCAAAGTATGACTAGTGTGACTACTTTGAGATTCGGAGGCCTCCTCTGGGATATGGTATCCCCTACTTCCAGTACGGAAAACTGGTCCAACTCACCCCGGCAGGCGAACGGGCTCCTCCTCACCAGAGAGCAGAGCAGTTCGTCGTCCCGAAAACATGCCTACATACACACTCACAAAGCTGTAATATGTTATTGTTTTGCTTTCGTCAGGCGGGCGGAGTCGCCGCGTCCGACGGCGACGACGACGCCGTTATCGGAAGACCCTCCGCCCTGCTGCTTGTTGCTGTCGCTGCTGTTCAGCTCCAGAGAATTTCCTGAAAAGAATGCTGACTTACACGTGCGAGTGTGTGTTTTCCGTTCAGGAAGGTGTTTACGTTGGTCGAGCTGCAGCTCCTCGGTCAGCTTGCTGCTCCTCAGATGGCCTCCTATCTGTCTTCCTTCTGTTGACATCTTATGGCCATCATCTTGGCCAGTCAGCTGGATGCAGCAGCAGCAGCCTTTGTTGTTGTTGCTGCTGCTGGCATGCGCGTGTCTGCACGACAAAGCGAGCGCGAGCTATCGGTCCGTCGTCACCCGCCAAAGCGCCCTGAGAGGTGCCGGTCCCTTGTCGGTCGATGGTTCAGATCCGCCCAGACCAACGAAGCTATCCAATACTTCAGGGTTTCCAGACCTGCCTAAGAAAGTGAAGGCAGTAACTTGTCCATCGGCTGCCCACCGTAACTCATTGTATGGACCGCCAGCGCATTCAGATTGAGCCCAGGAGGTCCCTTAGAAGTAGGATGCGTGGCGCATTCCAAAAGGCGTTGACCAGCGCTGACCTTTATCCTTTTCTGTCGAAGCCCAAGTCGACCCAGGGCAGCAACCCGCATAAAAGAGTAAGTGATCTGAACACGGATTCGAACTGTTTGATCGATTTCTGAGAGAGTTATGGAGATGCCATAGCGTTTTCCATTCCTTCTGAGCTATTCAGACACCTAACTTTGGTGCTGGGTGTGTGTAGCGCAGTCGGAGAAGGTGACGGCTGCCGCGTGCACCCGATACCAGGTTCTTAATTCGGATTTCCCGCCCAGGCCACCATGCCTTCCATTCCTTCGGGGTTGGTGAATTAGTGCCCGAATTGTGTGGATTGGATAAATCGTGTGTTTGTGCTGGCCACCGATAGTGATAGTATGGCCACATATGCAGTAAGATCGCCTCCACGAGATATCGTAGAAGCAGAATGCGTGGCGCATACCAAAACGGATTCAAAAACGCCATCCTTTACCCTTAATCCTTAACTTCGCTACTATTCACGGTATCGGAAGACGCTGTGCTGCCGTCTGCGTCCACTTGCGAGGCCCAGTGTCTTCACCATGCAAACTGGCCGAAAATATCCCGTAGAAATAGGGTGCGTGGCGCATCCCATCAACGATAGATTGACGTTGGCTCTTACTCATTTTGCGCTTCTATGCTCTCGTGCCACAACTCGCTCACGCTCTAGTGAACCGCTTGGGTCTAACTAAGGAACGCACTGCGTAGCAGCCCGCGTAACACTGTCGCCGACGTCGCCGACAACAACGTCGCCAAAGTATAACATAGGCCTTATGATCGACCTGCTTTTTGTTAGTCCTTCTAGGCAGTTTACAAGTTCTTCTCGACTGTTCGGTTAATGTAAGAATTGTGAAGGATTTTTCACGACGTTATCTGATCTGCGGATGTGTTTTTTTCTCGATTTCTTTCACATTCTGAATCGGTAGTGCAGTTGGGGGAGGCTCCAACTCTCGCGTGACCTGGAATCGACAAGGTTCTTGGTTCGCGTTCCGGCCAAGCAAACTAAGCCTTCCATCGCTTCCGAGTCGATGAATTGGTGCCGGACGTATAAGCGAAGGATTAAACAGCCCTTACAAAAAGGATACGAATCTAGTGTTGGTATTAATCAACCCCTTTAGTAGATGCGCCATGCGTTCTATTTCTACTCAGCCAAAATATGTAGCTAAATAAGTCAATTAAAGCTCCGATCGTGCACGCTCCTTGGCACGAACCTATTACCTTTCCGAGATCTAATCGTATATCGTATCTATAGACCCCTTCTTAGCGCTGACTTGCCCGCAGAGCGCTGTTCTTGAATGACTTCCAGAAGCAAGAAAACACTACAAAGACAGAGCATACTGCGACAGCTCCTAGACGATTCAAAGGCTCAATACTGTCAGGGAATTGGACTTCTTCCTGTTTTCCGCAGCTCTTTGTCTACCACGGAAGCTAGTCAATAGGGTAGCTTCGCACTTCAAGGGCTGTCTCTTACTTCGCGCTCTCTGAAGGCGGTCCACTACCGTGTCTCTACTACTCCACGTGCTTCATCCCTTGCGATTCAATCGATTTCGATCGATAGTTCCCCTCAGGATACAGGGACGACTGTATGTTCATGTGTGAGTGAGTGTTTTGTGGGGGCGCGAGCACGAACTGCTTTCGCCATGCGCGCCAGAAAACCAGCTATGTCAACTGTCGGCGGCCGCGGCGGCCGCTGGCGACTGCGACCAGTGAACATCATCGACGTCTTTGATCCGTCAAGGTTCCTCTTCCTTCGATCTGCCGACGACGGCCAGCGACCACGAACGGATGACGTCGGATTGCTTTACGCCCTCGTCGTCGTTCCTTCATCGGCCCAGGGAACAATCCGCCGCTGTCCCAAAAATCGCCCGTATTTCTTCATTGCGACGATGCTTGTGCGGATTTGTTCCCCTGCACTACACGCTCTGCGCATAAATCAGTGTTCAATTTCGCTCGTATTCGGTTTTTAGGGCGGCTCCAGGGGGCACACATGGACACCTGCCCGCCGCCTTCCGGAGGAGCTGGCCAGATCTGGCACGCTGGAAGGCTGTTCCTTGGATAGCGCCATGTCTCCTGCGTGCACTTTGAGGCTTCCACTCGACGATTCCAGCAGGAGAATGCCCTCACGGACATTCGAACCCTGTCAAGCCGAGAAGTCGGACAGGGCCCTGTTCGTAAACACGGCGGCGGCGGCAGCGGCGACGAGCCACCGGGAAGTGTTTAGCCGCATGATTTGCCCGAGCTGCTTGCCTCCTATACCCCACGGGAGCTGCTCGTCGTCGGCACACTTCGGGAGGCGAACAAGGCAGCCGCAACCTCTTGAGATCCGACAGGGTGTTATTTTCATGTCGAAGATCCCCCGAAAATAGAAGTGGTGCTTGTCGTTAATGTGGCCTACATGGGAGCGCAGGAACGCGCACCGTCCAATCATGCGCCAACCAATTAGAAATCCAATAGCATACTCGTCTTTTGGGTGGTACGCCCAAAACCGACGTTCGACCTAGTTGGTCTAGTGTGACTCGCTCTCTCTCACGTAGGCCACATTAACGACTAGTACTGCAAATGTCTTCCGGTTTCTCGGACTATATGGCTGCAAAACTCAAGTCTTGTCCCGGTACCCTATGACATCTACCGATCATTTATTTATTTATTTATTTATTTATTGTTTATTTAGGGTTTTATTGCCTTGTCAAGGAGCTTCTCGGAAGCGAAAGTGGTACTAGTCGGTAATATGGCCCACATGATGCAGTCACAGCTAATCAGAGCACCGAGCGAACAAGCATCGGCCAATCAGAGATAAGATCGCACACGCCCCTTCTTTGTGGTACACCCAATCAAGTTACGGCCTGTTTGGTCTAGTGCGCCTCCCTCCCTCCCATGTAGGCCACATTAACGACTAGTACCACGAAAGACTTTCGGCTCCTGGCGATGAACGGCTGCAAAAATTCAAGCCTTGTCTTGACTATACTCTATGACATCTACCGATAGGGTTGTATTGCCGTGTCGAGGAGCTTCTCAGAAGCGAGTGCTACCTGTCGGTAATATGGCCTACATGGGAGATGAAGCCAATCAGATCACCAACCGTAAATCCCCTCTGGGCGGCGTGCATGTTCAATGCAATCCAACTGGTCCTATGTGCCTCTCTCTCCCCCTGTAGGCCATAATGACGACAAGTATCACGGAAGTTTTTGGTGCCAGTGGTGTAATATTGTTGCAGAACCAAATCGTAAATTAAGTGGTATATTGCCTGCGGCAGTCATCAGCGTCTCCTTGTTGCGTGCCAATGTGACCCAGTGGATCCTTCTCACCCTCTGGGTCACATTGGCACGCAGAGGGACCATTATGCTTTCCGTTCATAGCAGCACTAAAGAGCCTTCAGGAAGTGCGGTAGGATAATCCTTATCTCCTCGGGCGCTTCTCATTCCAAGTGCTTCCTATTTTTCGCCCAGAATTTCGTCTGAATTAATAGGTTCTCAAGGAGGATATTATGTCCATGGCTTTTGCTCGCTCCAGAAGGCTACTGTCCTCCGAATGATCTCATGAGGGACGTCCTCCACAGCCTTTTCTATGCGTGGGTGGGCAGGAGGCTGTGATAACCTTTTGGATCGCCCACGTCGCGCCGTCGTCGAAGAAGACGTCGACGTCGAAGGCGGCCAACGACCGACGTCATCTGCCCCACCCTTAGCTCGCGCTCAGTGCTTCGCCGCTCTGCAGTGCCGGCTGGCGGCTCTTTGGCTCACTTCAAGCTCGGAGCGGCAACCACCATATTCTATCGTCGGAATCAATTGTTCCGGACGACGACGACGACGCTGAGAGGAAGGGGTGGAGAGGGGGTGGGAGGAGCGGCGACGGCGGCGACGAGCGAGACGCCGAACGACGACCACGACGCCGCCGCCGCCGACGACGACGGCGACGACGTCGTCCGGCGTCCGGCGTCTCGGCGTCCGTGACGCTCTCGCTTCGCGACTCTGCCGTCCGTCCGACCGCGAGAGCAACGCTCTCGTGCACTCCACGACACGTTCGCTCTCTCACTCTCGGCGGCGCACCACCGGGGAGGGTCACGCACGGCGATAATGTATCCCGGCTTCTCGCCAATGCGCCCATCACAATCTTTGCCTTTTCGATTTCGGAAATTAATTTGCATATTGATTGCTTTAGCCGAATTTCGGACTCAATTAGCCGCTCTCGTCGGCTCTAATCCATCCGCGCACCTTGGAGCTGCTGTATCCTAAAGTCTTGGCAAGTTCTTCTCTCTTTTGCCACCTGTGAGCTTTTTGTCCTCTATCTACTCGACTGCGGTCCGCCTATGTATGGTAGTCACGGTGGGAGCTTTCGTCTTAGCCTTCAAGCCATGCCAGCCTCCTCTCTAACCTACTCCTCCTCCCCTTCCTTTCCGCCGCCTCCCCTTTCTCCTTTGCCCTTTTTTCACCCTCTTCGTGTTCCTTTTCATCCATTTCCCGCTCTCCTACTACTCCTGCTTCCTCTTCCTATCCTTCTAGTTCTACTTCTTCTTCTCAGCCTTCGTGTCTTCCTTAACCTAGTCCTCCCCTCCTTCTCATTTTCCCCGCCGCTTCATCTCCTCTCCCTTTTCTTCTCATCCTCTTTCACTTTTCTGATTCATATCCTACTTCTTTTTGTTCGATTTACTGTCAATTTCTACATCTCCTCTTGCTTCCTCTCCTCCTTCCCCTTCTTCTCATTCTTCACTATCCTCTGCGTCTTGTTCTTCCTCCCCCACTTGTCCTTCTTCTTTTTGCTCTCCTTTCTTTCTTGCCTTCCAATTTCGCTTCTTTTAATTGTGCTTCTCTCCCCTACTTCTCATTTTCCTTCTTCCGGTTTTCCTACCTCTCCTTTACCTTCACTCCTTCTTCTGTGCCTCTTCCCCAGCTTCTGATTATCTCCCTCTGCTCATTATTCTTCATCCTCTTATACTCCTACATCTCCTCCCTCTCTATCTTCCCACCTTCTTCATCTTCCTCCTTCTCCTTCATGCATTTTTCACTAGCCCACTGTTCCCTTCCTCACCCTTCGCCTTCTTCTCCTGCTTCTTCTTCCCCTTTTCCTTCTTCATCTTGTTCTTCTCCCTACTTTCATTCTTGTGCTGCTCCTTCTTGATGCTTCTTCTTCACAATCCTCCCCTGCTCATGCCTTCCTTTGAGCTTCTAATCCAAACCGTTCCTCTGAAGAACTCGCGAGACGACGTTGACTAAAAACCCTGCTCCGAAGTGATGCCTGCTACGTACTAACAAACTCAAAGAAGCCACACTAGACAAGCTGGACAACACCAGACAAAAACGGCCATTATTTTCACGCCAGTGCGACTCATCGTCGTCATCGCGTCGTGTGTGGAGGTGGCTTTTCCGTCTAAATGTGACGCGATGTGAGATGTTTCATCTACGTGTGCTTTCAGTCAATTGGCCAACCCCCTTGTGGTGACTTTAATCTTCTCACGAGCTAAAGCCTTGTGTTATCGAAGTCGGATGACGTTTCGTGGAATGAAGCTGTTGGTCCTCTGGTATGCCCCACGCATTCTACAACTCTTCAGAGTGCGCTGTCCTTGAATAGTGTGCCATCTTTTCGTCCATCTTACGCGTATCTTCCTTAGAACTTCAAGACAAATGCCAGACCCCAAGGCAGCAGGCTGCATACTTGTTCTGAGTGCGCCATGCCGTTGAATTTGCCCGTTCGAATGATTCTTGGTGGCATCACAAATCACATTGTGTGGGATCTCATGACTAATCTTTTTGTAGGAGGTTCTAGGCATTATGTGGAATGCGCCGTGCATTCTATTTCAAGGGAACGTGCAGCGAATCGGAAGGTGCCGAGGCGTATTCTTTTTCAAATTCAACTCTTTTTAGAATCCCTAAAGGCCTGTTCTTCGGAGTGCGCCACGCATTCGACTTCCCCACTTCGTGGTTTCATGATTAAGTGTGAGAATGGAGATAACAAACACGTTTTTGTACGATTTGATGCCTTGTAGTCGCTCTACGGTTTATAAAGCTTTAGGATCTAGTCTTGTGGAATGTGCCATGCACTGTACTTCATGAGCGCAATTTCTTTCAAATGGAAAGGTTCACTAGAATCCCTGAAGAGTTGTTCTTAGGGATGCGCATTGCCTTCGACTTTTGTCGCTTCGTGTTTTTATGAATGTATTTGAGATTGGGTAAATTTCCGACCTAGTGCTAAGCTTCACTTTTTCTAGGGTGAGCCATGCTTTCGAATTCATGCAAAGCATGTCCTTGTGGGGGCTTGAATCAGAACATAACCCTCCCGAAAAATGGCGGAGGCTCCAGAAGCGATTTACTCATGTGACTGAAGGTTAACCCAGTGCTTCCGCAGCTTCACCTAGAGTGACCAACGTCACCGCTACTTCTACTCATCGGCCC
This sequence comes from Heligmosomoides polygyrus polygyrus, assembly GCA_947396885.1. Taxonomy (NCBI): domain Eukaryota; kingdom Metazoa; phylum Nematoda; class Chromadorea; order Rhabditida; family Heligmosomidae; genus Heligmosomoides; species Heligmosomoides polygyrus. The sequence continues at coordinate 17,322,501 of OX377201.1, forward strand.
CACATCATCGCCTTGTCATCACGTGGCGTAACTTCCAGCCGTTCTTCGGACATCCCTGAGGGAAGTATGTGTTGTAATGCGATTAGCAGTGGAAAGGAGAGGCGAAAAGAGTTCCTCGCATTCTTCCTCTTCCTTGTTTGGGGGTAAAGGGTGTTGTTTGGGAAAAACGGTAATGGAGAAGGTCGAAGAGTCCCAGCAGACCTCAAGTTACGTTCTGAAATACGCTAGAAGTGCGGTAGTCTTGCCTTTTTTGTGCATAACCTACAGTGCTTACTCCCTCGTTGTTTTTCTTCGCTTTTCACGACTTCTCATTCTTCCTTTTTTTCGCCTTCTCCTTTTCTTTCTTGTTCTCCTCCTCCTTGTTCTCTTCTTTTTTGTCTTCTCCCTTTTCTTTTTCTTGACCTTCTCCCTCACCTTATTGTCGTACTTCTTCTTCTCCTCCTCCTCCTCCTCCTTCTCCTTCTCCTTCTTCTCCTTCTACGTCTCCTTCTTCTTCTTCTTCTTCTCCTCCCTCTTCTCGTTCTCGTTCTCGTTCTCATTCTCCTTCTCATCGTTCTCCTTTTCCTTCCTCTTCTAGTAATTCTCTTTCTCTTTCTTTTCTTTCTTCTTCATCTCCTTCTCCTCCTCCTTCTTCTCCTTTTCCTTCTCGTTCTTCTTCTCCTTCTCATTCCCTCCTTCTTCTTCTCCTCCTTTTGTTCCTCCCTTTCCTCCTTCTCAACTCTTCTGCTCGTGCTCTCGCCCGCCAGACTGAGCGTGTGTTCTCAAAGTTCATGTAATGGCGTACATAGTACAAACGCGTGTGCTGCCGTCATGATGGACTTCGTCACCGCAGCTTCGGAAGTCCCTCCCTCTCTGAAAGAATTCTATGTCTCGTCAGGAATCAGCCAGACCTGTAAGCCTGCCGGATCTCTCGCCACCTATCATGATGTTATGCCAATTTTTGCTGATTATTATCGCTGTTGGTCACGAATCGGCTATTTTTGAGGAATATTTGTCTGGTCAGGTTTCTGAGGAGGTGCTTCTGGAGTCCATTCCTGCGGACATAGATCTTCCCTATTGAGGGATTCTGCAGCGCATGTGTAAGAGCATCACTTCCGCTCTCAGCCGTCAGCTTAGGTTCGACTTCGAGGTCAATTTGCGGAAGCAGTAGCTATTCCTGACGTCTACGGGAGCTTCCTGAAACAAATTTGTGCTCTATATTCTTCGGTGCATCCGTCACTTAGAAGTGATGCCAAGAACCCTTCAGATTTTCAGGAAGTAGTGGAATGGCGCATTCTGGAAGGATCTAACAACACCGGCATTTAGTCGTGTTTTTTTTGCCCCGGTGGTCAATCTCTTGAATGTAACGCTTGCCAAGCCTATTAAGCGTGCCTTATCCGGTACTTGTCGTTAATGTGGCCAACATTGTGAGCATTGAGCCGTGTAATACGATCATGCCTTTCTGAGGGGGTGTCTACGTTCGGTGCTGTGTTTGACCGGCACGTTCCTAACTCTCCCATGTAGGTCACATCAGCGGCAAGTACCTTTATCAATTTTAAATATTGAAAAGGTGGCCAAATAGAACGCATGGCGCATCCCAATTTGCCTTAAACGGGCGCTAGCAGCGTCTTCATCCGTACCTGTCACGTGCCAGAGTAGCCCAGCGGGTCCTGTTCTCGTAAAAAACCTTGATTTTTTTCTGATTTCTGGTCTTGATTTCTTAGATTTTTGGTAACGTCTTCTTGCGGACCACCTCTGTTACCTGTCTGTCTTGTCGTCTATTGACGCTCGAAGGGGCGCTGGCAACGTCTCCATCCGTCCCTATCCCGTGCCAGAGTAGCCCAGTGGGTCTTGTTCTCGCGTAGGACACCTATAGCGTCAGGTCTTGCTAGTTAGAGTCATTTAGGGCTTTCATATGAATCACTATCGTAAGTTTAAACCTGTAGATGAGTGAGGGCCTGCAGGCTGTGCCAATTTGACCCATCCGTGAGCCTGTTGATATCCTTCTGTCGAAACATTTATGTACACCGTTTGCTTCAAAGATTCCTTTAGATTCTTGCTATTATGCTTGTACACGAATCGCCTATATCATTTACTGTCCATTTGTTCCAATGGGTTTCATCATGGTCTCCTTCCATACGTTCCTGTCACGTGCCAGAGTGGTCCAGTTGTTCCTCCTCGCTCGATCTACTCGAAGAGCGTTATGTATTTCGTCAAGGACCTTCATTTGGATAAATCTTAAACGACTCGTCAAATAGGCAAGCAGACAACTGCAGTCTGTGTCAATTTCACCCATCTCAAATATTCAGGCCTCTTTATGTTTCTCTGACGAAACCTATAGCCAATAATAAAGAAACAGTGGAACGAAGCTTTTCAATGTTTTTTTTTGTTTTTTGCAAATTTGAGTTGGAAAAAAGAAGCTCTCTTTCTACGGCAGTGTGCGGGAGCTGTAGAGAACCTGCTGAGATCTGCAGTAGGTGGAGGTCTTCTCACCATCTTCATACAGTGCACATTCCTGGCACGCAACCACTTCAGCCACTCACTCAACCAGGCGCTTGGCGACCCACCCACGCCTTCTGGAAAGGAGTGGGAGTTCCCTTGATGGGATTCTTCTTGTTCAGCCTTGTACTTATGGATATCTAGAAAGAGGTTATGGGCACGTGTAGCGCAGTTGGAGGAGGTGCCGGCTATTGCGTGCACCCGATAACAGGTTCCTGGTTCGGAGTTCGCGCCCTGCCCCACCAAGCCTTCCATTCTTCCGGGGTCGGTGAATTGGTGCCAGGCCTGTCTGGGAAAGTTAAAGCGCTGACTCGTTCATCGGCTGGCCACTGCAAATCATTTTATGACCAAATACGCATTTAAATCGCCTCCATGACACCCAGTAAAAGTGCAATGTGTGGCGCATCTTAAAAGAAATTGAAGAACCTGTCCTTTATCCTTTGTCCTTTAGATGAGACAGAGGTTGTCCTTCCGTCTATACTTCTTCGTTCCTGACTAACACCTGGGGCCGTCGTCGCCTATCGACGGGATGATGATGATCTCTTCGTTAGGTGTCTGGTTTTTGATTCTGTTTTCCTTCGGAATGCTGCGCCGCGCCACATCACACGTCGGCCGGCGGCCGCAGCCGCCAGCCAGCCAGCCACCTCCCAGTGCTTCTCCATGTTCCTCCTCGTTTCCTCTCTCGCCTCATCTACAGACATATGGATCAGCTGATTGATCAATATATTGATTTGTTGGCAGATGATGCTTTGCCTTAGTAAATCAATAAATCAATCAAACGCTGATGTCCGTTGAGATCTTTGGCTCACACTGCTCGGGGGTGGTCAGCTGATCCTCTCTTTACACTGATCGCTTCAGGGCTATAAGCCTTGTTTATTTGCCAATTAGAAGAAGTTTTTGCTTCCGACTAAAGTCGAGGTAAACTGATATCACTGGCTCATAGGGGTCGACTGCTCACAGGCTGAAAGCCAAGTACGCATCCTCTGTGCTTTCGCATCGTCCAAAGAAGTAGAGTGCATGGCGCACCCTTGAAGAACTTCTTCATGTCGTAGTTTATCCTTCTTTTCTTCCGTACATCTTTGTGCGGAATTTTAAAGATTTTGCTTCCGCGAGTGCTCAGCGCGCCTTCAAACCTTATTTTTTGCATGATTTTTATAAAAATATGCTCTTACACGAATTTGTAAGCAGTCTAGGAGGACGATACTTCTACTTGTATACTACACTATACTTTTGAACTCTTTAGTTGCTAGAAAGTATAAACCCACAGAAAAATGGCTTGGATGCCAATACGGTGATCGTGCCTGCGATTCTGAAACTTTTTTTCGAAATCTATTTTTAATGGCAATGTTTTCGGCAGAAGCGTCTGCAATTATTAGACATTTAAATGAAAAGTCGAAGGAACCAAGGAATTCAGCTTCCGCGAGTGTTCAGATTTAGACTTAAATTTTGTTTAGATTTAAACAGCGTTCAAGCAATGTAAATATTTGAATAAAGAAAAGTGAAAGCGGAAAACATATAAATACAAATTTTTCTTTCTACAAAGTGGTTCTTATCGCCACCCATCTTCAGACGAACCTTTTTTATTATAACCCTTTTTCGGTGGCTCAAAATTGAAGCTAATAAGATTCCCTATATGTCTAGTGGAAAGGGGTGCGCGGCTGCGCAGTGGAAGGAGGCACCGGCTCTTGTCTGCTGCTCGAATCGACGTACTTGGTTCGGGTTTCGCCCTAGGCCAACCAAGCTTTCCATCCCTCTATAGTCGGTGAATTACTGCCAGGCTTGTCTGGAAATGATAAGTGTCGACAAATCCATCGGTGGGCCACCGCAAGTAATTGTATGGCCCAAATACTGATTTAAACTGTCTCCCCGACATTCTGTAGAACTACTTCATTCCAACGTTCGTCATCCATTTTTTTCTTTCTAATTTCGAAAAATTCGAAAAATTCTGAATTCGAGAAAATGTTCTTCATCGTTTTTTGCTTTCGTAATCGAACACGTTTCTTCTGCACTGATAAATAAATAGATAAATAAGTAAATAAATAACGTCACTGAGTTCCAGGCCTTTGGCTATGGTAACTTGGGATTTCCAACCAAACATTTATCGTCGACTCTCTTGATAATGGCGTTTCAACGTGCTAGCGACCGTCTCAGTCTTCTGAAGCTGTTCTTCGAAGTCTAACTGCCCATCTGTTTCAGCGGTCAAATGTGGCCATCGGCTGGTCCGATGCTGCAAAGTCCAACGTATCCTCCGGGACCGGCGCCTACCGCAATGATGCAACAAATGCCCGGTTACGGTAGGTTTAGGTTTTCTCCTTAATTCTTTTTTCTTTGTGCCTATGTCTAGGTAGGACTAAGGAGTGTTGATTGCTAGTGATCTACTTTAGCTTTTTCTCGTTTGTATTAGGCTCGTTAAGTGTTTCTAGGGTCTTTAGTGTACTGTCGCGAAGATGGACAGCATTAGGAGGTGGTGGTGCGCCAACCAATCAGTCCACATCAGTTTGGCGTGTAGGGGCTCTGCTTGGATATGATTGGCTGGCGTTACCTCCCAGTGCTGCCCATCAACGCAACATGTGTCGTCTTCAGGGCAGTATAGACAACTCAAATACCTGAAAGGTATACTGTACTGCTACCGTAACCAGCACCATTTCAAGGTATGCAACCATCGCCGTATCCGATGGATCCGGCCGGCGCGCGGCCACAGTATCCACCGATGCAGGATCAGAACGCCGGCGTCTATGACCAGGTGAGCTCTAGACTTATGCTTCATCTATTCGACTTTTCCTTTTATTTTTTATTTATTTTTAATGTTCACTTAAATTTTCGTTTAATCTTTCAAATGTCGCTGTTCCCATATTCTTGTGTGCGTGTTTAGAACGCGATGAATTACAATCAACAACAGCAACAACGAATGATGATGATGCATCAGCAACAGCAGATGCAACAGGTACAGTTTCTACTTTCTTTATCCGTTAATGACAACTTTTTTCAGTTTTTTAAATTTATTTTTTGCTTTGAAAATCGATGTTTCTACTATTAAGCCGCTTTTACGCTGCATGCTTGGGTCAAGACACACCTGAGACGCCACATGGCGTCTGCAGTATTCTTTAGATTAACGCCTAAAATTGCTGATTATCTTTTATTTTTATTTTTTCATCTGGGTTTTATACAACTTTCTGGTGGTTTTACTTGTTGATTCTCTCGATATTTATACCCTAATTCTTTTATTTCGACATTTTTTTACGAGATTTTAGAGATTGCAGATGATAGTAGTTACAGGATAGTAAAAGCAACACATTGAAGCTGTCTTTATCTAATTCACTGAATACTTTTCTTTAAATACATGTGTATTTATTGAATGATGTTTTTGTTGCACCAGGGGGTTCCATTATTTTCACTTTGATGCTTTTTTGGGTTCTAGCCGTTAATTCCTCCTATAGTGGTAGGCAGGAGTAGGCCTCACTACCAATCAGAGCACTGACCGAACACATGGTAGCCAATCAGGGACGCGCCATGCAAATGGCACAACTAACCGTTCGCCGCAATCTCTGATTGGTCGGGCACGTTCCCACCTTTGACATGTAGGCCACATTGACGACAAGTAGCTTTTTCAAATTTGTGCCTTTTTATTGGCCAGAATCAACACATTGCTCAGTGGCGCCTTAGTGACGGTGGATCTGATGCCTCATCGATTTTAAACGAACTCAACGCTAGTTGCAGAAGTAGATTATACGTGGCGTGTATTACAAAGGGATGGCAGTGCGCCGATTTTTACCCTTTTCAAATTCTTAAATCTGAATGAATTCGCAGTGGTCTCACCACTTTTGAAGAGTTGAATAGCGTCGCGCATTCCTTCTCTGAATAAGGCCGTACGACGCCTTCATCCTTTTTTACTTAAATTTATTTATTTATTTATATATTTATTGAATACGTCATGAGATATAAGTCGTATGAGAAAAACAACAAAGGAACATTCTCAAGCTAATTTCAAAGTATTTATGAAGTTTTAAGCCACTATTGATTACCCTCTCCAAAATTGGCGGCAAATTGGTTGTAAGAATTCTATTGTGCGAATTAATTTTCAAAATATTCATTATTTATTTCTGGCGTGAATTACGACCAGTCACTCGCGTAGAAGACATAGGCTCGAACACAAAAAATATAGAAATATGCAGCTTAAATCATATTAAACCAAAATATTAGTAAGCTCTACCTGCTGTGGAGTTCACCTTATGGCAAATATTTTTGCTTTTGAAGCGCTGGATAGATGGGTGGGGGTATCACTGTTGTAAATATTTATTGTTAAAATATTAATTCAATTATATCTGCTGTGGAATTTGCCTTACAGAAACAATGAAAAAAATTCAAGCGACGTGCAAAAATTTAGTTTTGAAAAAAATTCAAGCGACCCGTTTTATCAATTTATTGATCGGTTTCACTGTGTAATTCTGCTCTATCGATTTATTGATCCACCGTTGCAAATTGATTTGCTTTTGTAGCGCTGTCAACAAATGGGTATCGCTGTTGTAATTAATTATGCAAATTGTCATTAAAACATTATTTCAATTATATCTGGTGGAGAAACAGTAGAAAATTAGAGCAAACTGCGAAATTTTCGTTTTTCGAAACGATCGAGCGAACCTTTTCTATCGATTTGTTGATTACTTCGCTGTTGCGAAACTTTATTGATTATTTCACCGAAGGATTTATTGATTACCTTACTGTCGATATTAATCGATCAGGTGAATTACGCTACTTGACGAGACGAGTGAGGCGGCCAGTGACATTTTTTTGCAGGCAGTGGAATTTGGAGCATGTTTTCAGCCCTAAAATAGCAAATTTGGAGGGAGTCTTAGCGCTCGGAACTCGTCGGTCGCCGTCGCGGTGTGTACGTCCTCCGAGCGCCGTTGTTTTTGCCAATGGCGGTGGTGGTGGCCGAGTTGTTTCTCCTCCTCTTCTCGCTGATGAGAGTGGAAATCAGACGGACGGCCTGCCGTCTGACGACTGAAACAGACGATGTATGAACACTCACTCGACGGCGGCGGAGCGGATGTGCTCGACGCTCGTTTTGTGGAAGGAAACTGATAACAACCTGATGGCGCTCGTCTAGGCTCCACTGGGCAGCATATCGTACAGTATTCTGGTGCGGAAGAAGGTTGTGAAGCTACTGTCTCCACTTTAGAGAGACGATATCGAGGTAATTTCAGGTGGTGTTCCATGGGATCAAGTCCAGTTTCGCACCCAGACTAACCAGCGCTTCCATCCAGTGATCCAAAAAAAACGCACCATATGAGGGCTCAAAGTGCCTTCACTATATCGCATAGGATTAAAATACATGGCGCGTCCTAATTTGGAAATCCTCACCTTGATCGTTCTCCTTACTGTGATATGATGCAAGGTGTAACTCTAAGGACCCGACGCACTTAGTCCTTAAGTGATCTTAGCCATTCTAACTTCTAGAAGCTCCTACGGAACACTGAGAGGGCCTACAAATATTGTGCCGATTTTTCTTTTTTTCGCTACATGTCGCGAAATTGCACAGCATTGCGAGGGGGCATGCCCCATCCAAACAGGCCGCACAGAATGGGCGTCCCATTCACAGAGGGCGGTGCCCTGATTATCTGGGACCGGATTCATCAACGCTTATACCAGCGGATATGCTTGGTATAGGGGTAGACGTACCCAAGATGAAGCGTTCACGGTAAATCTTACCCGCCACTCGTCAGTATATCACTGGATGGAGAATACTCGACGATTGTCGTGAGTATATCCGCATACCCGAGAGGATTCCGCGCCCCATTGACAAAATGGCGCTCCAGTGAGATCGGCTGTTCTCGCGAGAGGTTTAGTTCTACCTTACCCTTGATTCCTTTGGTGAATACGAATCGTACCCGCTACCCACTGTGGGTACTGCGTACGATTCCCTTACGGTACCTCTACCTGTACCCATTGCTTGATGAACCCGAGCCCTGGTGTGGGTGTGGGCGGGGCGTGGTCGTGATCGGCCGACGCGTTCCCACCACCCAATACCGTGCGCCTTTGGGACATATACCGTTTTTTTGTAGGAAATTTTTAATGATTTCTTTTTGACCTACAGGAGGTGTGATCCTCAGGTTTCCTTCTCTTGGTTCTGCTGATAGTAGCACAGCAGAAGTCGAGCAAAATCCCAGAACGAGCTAGAATAGAATGCTTTTGAAATAGTTCTTGCTCCATACACTTTGTTTTACTTTTGGTACTTTGTGGGCGTTTGCCCAGGGTGTAAACCAAAGCCACCCAGTCAATGATCCTGGTTCCTTAGCATTCATCGAGTACATGAAATAGCAGGATGTACGCACGGAGGAGGGGCAGCACTACCTACTTTCCAGTGCAAATGCCCACAAAGTGCCCTTTTTGATATATTGTAGCATCCAAAAAAGCCGTTCTTTTTTTAGCAAGGTTAAAGAAGGCGAATGTGGGTATTATTCAATCCTTTGGTGGAATACGCCACGCATTCTGCTTTTACGTGATAGCGTGAAGGGAAGTTAGGTGTAATATACTTCCCAGACAAGCGTGGGTCCAACTCGTGGAATGTTTGTTTGGTCTGGGCGGGACCCGAACCAAGAACCTCGATTCGAGGTACACGCGAGAGTCGGTGCCGAAAAGGCATATGGCTTGGGGTCAGTATGGCTCTGCGTAGGGTTGTTGGGTTGTTTGAATTATTTTTGCTCCTTCTATTTTTTATTTAATCATTTTCATTAATTTTCGTTTGTTTAAAACTATGTTAGAGAAATATAAATAAATAAATAAGTAAATATTCCTTTTAATAAATAAATAAATAAATAATGATTCAGTGAACTTTCTTAAATCCTCTTTGGTTGGTATCGAGAATGTAAGCTGTTGCAACGATCTTTCATTGCGATGAAACTCTGACGCCAGGCGGGACTCGAACCTGCACCTCCTATTGACCGAACGGGAATGCTCTACGCCACTGCACCATCAGCTCCGATTGATCGAACGCTTTTAAATAAATGCTGCCACTCAGGTGGGAGGGGGCATGGCACTTGTCTAATATTGGAAAAAATAAAAAAAATCCAAAAAATAAAATGGAAATTTGAAAGCTTTGTGACCGAGGAAATAGTTTAAAAATATAAAAAGAAAATATGAATGCTTTTCGGGGTAGAAGCGTCCTCAAAAAGGTGCTGAATCGAGAACTAGTCGTTAATGTGGCCTACGTGTAGCGCAGTTGGAGGAGGTGTCGATTGTCGCCTGCACCCGAAACCAGGTTCCTGGTTCGAATTCCCGCCCAGGCCAACCGATCCTTTCATCCCTCCGGGTCGGTGAATTAGTACTACACTTGTCTGGGGAGGATAAAGCGCTGACTAGTTCATCGGCTGGCCACCGAAAGTCGGCCAAATGTGCATTCAGATCGTCTCCATGACATCACGTAGAAGTAGAATGCATGGCGCATCCCAAACGGTAGCTCCGCTCTTTGCCCCTTATCCATTATCCTTTATCCCTTATGTGGAAGAGGAATGCAGCAGACTAATCAATTCGCATCGAATGGGTGTGGCGCCCTGATGAGCGGTGCCCAGATTGGTTGTGACTAACGGGCGCGTTGCAGCTTCCCATGTAGGCCACATTAAAGACAAGTAGCTCTCCAGTAGCGATCGAACTGCATCTCTGTATGAGATATTACACGGCTAATAGGAGGCCACTAGCTTCTGCTTTACTACTCTGACATCCGGCGATAATCCCAGTGGTGTGTGGCGTGTTGTTGTTGTTGTTGTTTGGACACGACGACGACGACTTGATGGCAGCAGAACACATTGTGGTGCGGACACGTGAGGTGTGTCGATTTGGGGCCGGAGATAGCAGCTGGTCAGCTGCTCTCTCCCTCCGGAGGTGGTAATCCTCCGGCAAACGTACATACTGCTTGTCGTGCAGCTGATTCATGGAACACGGAGATGATGTTCTTGATGTCTAAAAATAGCTCTCAAAGTACTAAAATGAGCGCAAAATAGCAGTTTGTTGAAGTCGGCTGTCGAGGCTTATCAAGCCTTCTGGGATGCGCCACGCATTCTTGTCCAACATGATGTCGGAGAGACGTTGGAATTGTGAGAGAATGACATCGCAAAGCTATCCGACCAGTAAATCTAAAGCCTATATCCTTGCACGGAAGCACATAAGCTTTACCTGGCGTATCAAGTGGAATTTGCGGCGTACCGAAGGTTCTTCAGCAGATGAGGTACTAGTAGTTGATGTGGCCTACGTGGTTAATAGAAGACGTACCAAACCGAATAGGATGTATCTAACTGGCATAGCATCCACAGGGTGCAGGTTCAGGGTCAGCGGTTTGATTGGACGTGATTCTCTGACTCATTCATGCATGTAGGCCACATAAGCGACTAGTACAGCAGATAATATCGTGATGGGACGTTTTTCTAGTGCCCGACATCCACTTCATGTGGCGGTCTATGCTCTGAAGAACTCTCAGCTACTCCCGTCCGAAGTGAAATGCATGGCACATTCCATAGTGATTCTCCATTACGTGACGCTCACCTTAGTTGACGCTTCAATCCACTGATCTAGGCAACCATTAGGGATTTATCCTGCAGCGAAGAGCGTGGCGTAAACCAAAGCTGCGACGTCGACAGCTCAGAGCGGAATCCCTAATGGCGCCTCGACCTCAATGCACGCCTATTCAATACGTCCTGATTGGTCTGATGCGTCTCCATTCCCAGTGTAGGCCACATTAGCGACTAGTATTGATAAATAATAGTTGGTAGAAACGGCAAGGAAATTTGCAGGAGTGAACGAAATAATAATATGAGCATTTCTCATAACGAATGGAGCACACTGTTCCCAAGTCGTACGCGTTCTAGCCACGCCCTCTTTTGATGGCACGCGCCCGCTTAATGCTATCCGATTGGTCGGATGCTTACCCACTTCCCACGTAGGCCACATTAACGACCAGTAGCGATAAATAGCAGCTAGCAAAAATAACTAAAAATTGATCCCAAACAGGCTGTGCGGCACACTGCTCCTGCGTCATACGCGTTGTTGGTGCACCGTATTTTGGTGGAACGCGCGTTCGATGCTACCTGATTGACCGGATGTGCACCCGCGCGCAATGTAGGTCACATTACAGACCAGTATTGATGAATAATAGTTAGTAAAAATGGCAAAAAAAAAACAACAGAAGAGAACAAAATGTTGCGTTCTAGCCACGCCCACTTTTGATGGCACGCGACCGCTCAGTGCTATCCGATTGGTCCGATGCGTATCCACTCCCCATGTAGGCCACATTAGCGACCCGTAGCGATAGGTAGTAGTTGGCAAAAATGACTAAGAAATAGATTCCAAGCAGGCAACACGCTGTTCCTCAGTCATACGCTTTTGGGCATACCCTATTTGAATGGTATGCCCGTTCGATGTTACATGATTGGTCGATATCCTTCCATTCGCAGTGTAGGCCACATTAGAGACAAGTAGCGAAAAAATGGCAAGGTTTTGAAGATAAATAGTCTTTAGAAGTTTCTGTTTCTATAGTTACTTCCATGTGATCCTTGTAACTAATTAAGTGATGCAGTGCGAAAACAGCATGTCTGCAGGATGTCGTTGTTTTCTTCGAAGATGTGCAGTTTGTCGTGAGAATGTGTGTCTAGTTCCGCATTGTCAGCTGAAGGGTTTCCTAGGGCTAGACGGCCAAGAGAAGGGTGCCTCTGTTGCACTAGGCCCGTGCGTGCACGCGAAAACACACCCGGGTAGCGAATGAATTCCGAGCACGACGACGACGCACTTCTGCACTTCTGACGGTCGTCGTTCGTCGACCGCCATGGAGACGACGATGAATGCGTCAGTGCATGTGGACCGAACCGACCGACGGAGACAGAGCAGCGCGAGTGTAGTCGTGGACTCGATTCTTCTCAGCGAGGCCAACGGTGTCGGGGGTCACTAACCGTGTGCGCTGTTCGCGCGAAATTAGTGGCCGTTTCTTCACGCATTGTGGGGTGTGGCGGGAATATGAGGAACTCGGCGGCCAGCTCAATCTCATGTGCCCGATCGACACGGGTCTCTCATGTGACGGCGCCGCGTATGTCGACGACGACGTCATACGCGGCTGCAGCATGCGAACCCGTCGTCACAGAATCCGTCACGTCACTCCTAATTAGAAGATTATTGGTCACGTAAAGCGGGAGCGCGCTGCCGAACCAAACCGTTTAGGCGATCAGATGGTTTTTCATTCGAAAATTTAGAAAAAATGCAGAATTATTAGTCGCACGTGAGAAACTAAATTAAACTACTGACAGATAATGTATGATATTTGATTTAATTTTTTTTCGACATTTCAAAAATTTAGCTCCCAAAAATAGTAAGAACAGTTGTTCTTGATAAAGATTGTTTGGCCTTTCATTTTATAATTATTTGTAAGCCTATAAACTTTTCAGTATTTTTATTTTTTATTTTTTCATTAGTTTACATTTTTTGTTTGTTCTCTGTTTTTTAAAAATTATAACTAACGATCGACTCTTAATTCGTTTGAAATTCAGAATATCCAAAAAATTTTGAACACAGAATATAATATATCTGTAGAGACTGTTGCAAAAGTCTCGTTTTGGCTTTTAAAAAGTTAAATTTCTTACTTCTTTAAAAGTTGCCTATAACGGAGAACTAGTTGAAATTTTTGAAGGAAAATCTGATTTGGTTAACGATTCGATAAAACTTATTAAGTTAAAAATTATTTCCTTTTAATTGGCCAACCGTTTGATTTAATTATGAGAGTGCTCAAATTATCTTAGAATTATTAAAATTCATGTTGTTTCACTTAAAGATCTTTGTCGCTGAATTTTGCAAGAGTTCAAATATTATTTAATATAATTTTTTGGCGCAGAAGACTTTAGAATCAATAACTCGATATAGACAGTTCCTCTCAAATCAGTTTTGCACTAGAAAGCAGTGAATTGAAGTTCTTTTCTAGCTGCCATCTAAAAAATAATTACATAATATTTTTAATATTTAATTTAAGTATAAAATAATAACTATTAAGATAATAATATAAAATAGTGATGTGATAAAATAAATTTCAATTTGATTTAATTTTATTTTATTTTTTATAAAGATCAAAACTAAGTAGAAACTGTGATATAAATCACCAAGTTAGTTTTTGAATCAATAACGTTTTTAAATGTGAGAAGAAAAAGTGTGGAGAGAAGTTAAATCTAAGGCATCCTTGTGAAAGAATTTGATTTCATCTCTAACTGACTTACCTATTGCTTTGCGTATTTATATTTTGTTGTTCGATTCTCATATATTATTCTCTAAGTGTGTAAAAACGGAGTTATTCGATCCATTTTGGGATGCGCCACGCATTCTGCTTCTACGGGATGTCGTGGAGGCGATTTGATTGTTTATTTGACCTGTGCGATAACCTGCGGTGCTCAGACAGTGAACAAGTCAGGGGTTTATTCTTCCCAGAGAGGTCTTCAATCAATTCGCCTACGGCGAAGATATGGAATGCTTGGTTGGCCTAGACAAGACTTGAACTACATGAGAACCTTGAATTGGAGTGTGCGCGATAGTCGGCCGGCGCCTTCTCCGATTGCTCTACCATGCGCGCTATACAAATTACCCTTTGAAAATTTGAAAAAGGAACTTAATAAGAATCAACTTCTGGAGTACTTAACCGTTCTACTTTCCGAATAATTAATTTCATATCTGGGCGCGTGTATCGCAGTCGGGGGAGGCGCCGGCTGTCGCGTGCACACGATACCAGGTTCCTGGTTCGGATTTCCCACCAAGGCCAACCAAGCCTTCCGGTGCCGGTGAATTGGTGTCGGATTTGTCTGGGAAGGATATAGCGCTGACTTGTTCCTCGCCCACAGGCCAAATACGAATTCAAATCACCTCCACTACATCCCATAGAAGTAGAATGCGCGGCGCATCCCAAAAGAGATTAGACAACACCGTCCTTTGTCCTTTAATTTCATGGTCAAAAAGCGCGTTGTTTATTTTCATTTTTATAACTGTCCAATGCTGGGTAAAAGCCACCACGTGACCTTGTCGGGTTTTCGCCCAACCGGGTCTGTGGGGTAAAGCAAGGTAGACGATAGTCCGTTCACTTCATACTTCGTACTGTTGGTCCCCAGCATTCATCCGTATTCGCTTTGGAAAAATACTTTGGACGCAATCCGGTCGGGCAAAAAAAACGATAAGTACGTGGAGCAGCATATAAAATCAATAAATCAATAAAATCAATTTCTCCTAATATTTCTTCCAATTCAGTATTTCCAGGCGCAAGCGGCGCGAGCCCGACGCGTTCCGAGTATGGCGATGCCGCCGCAACAACCCGGCCAGCAGTTCGATCCGATGTATCAGGGTGTGCCGATGGGTGTGAACAAGTGAGTGAAGCTGTCAATGAAGGAGAGGGAGATGGGGCGGATGAACGGATGACTGGATGATCATCCTCGTTCCTTCCAGCGTTCCCGGCCAGACGCAACCGCTGATGCGCTACCCGCAGGGCACGATGCCGTCGCCGTCGTATCCGATGCCGACGAACGCCGCCGCAGCCGCTGCGGCTGCCGCTGCCGCCGCCGCCGCCGGTCGACCGAACGGCATGATGCAATCTCCTGGCTATCCCCAAATGGTGAGTGCTGGATACAGTAGTTCTGAGACATTTCTCGAGCAGCGAGATTCCGCATTCTGAAGACGTAGCCGCCTAGTCACTATGGACTGTTACAGTTTCAGTACCGAGCCGGTGCGCCCGTCCTCTACGGCCAAGTGCAGCAACACCCCCAACATCAACAGGTACGGTAATATAATGCTTCCGTTTACCGTACTTACCATCAGCACAGTACAACTAACTAAGCTGACTGCTTCAGGTCGTCTCCTACCCCAATCCGAACGCGCCGCCGGACGGACGGTACAACGTGCCCTATGCGCCCGACGGTATGCCGCCGGTGATCCTGCCCAAGGAGGTGATCATGCGACCGTTCGGCCTCGAGCACAACATGAATCACCATACGTTCACCTTCAACCTCCGACCGGAGATCATGCAGCAGTTGCAGTCGTGAGTTCGACTTCCCACCTACGTCTTCTCTAGTCGCCGGCAGCCCGTTTCGCACTCAGAACGTCCGCCGCTTTCAGGCCATTCATTGACATCCAGCTGAAGAGCTTCCACAAGGACGACAAGAAGATGGCCACCCAATGGCCACCGAAGCAGTCGCCAAACGGCCAGTCCGTGCCCGGCTCGATCCCCGAGTGCAGCATTCAGGTGAGACCTTCGTGTTTGGCATTTCTTCACTTGAGATGTAGGGACTTCTGGTTCGGTTGAAAGCGCCGCGAAAATAATGGCCGCTTTAGGGGTCTAATCTCATTGCTTCCCCAACGACAATTTCTGTGGTACGTCTGCCTCTGCCCTGGAAAAGAGTTGCATATTTGCTTCAGGTCTTCTTGCCGTTTTCCCAAATCTAGTATGTCATCTGGACTTTATCAGGTGTCCTTTTGGATGTGCCTTCACTGTGTTCAAGTTACAAAGCAATCCCGCAAAAATACCGTTTCCTCGCAATTTTTGTCAGATTTCGTCAGATAAACTCTTCAATTTTGGTGCGTTTGCTGATGATGAGTGTAGGCACTCCAGAATCTGTTTACCCATGGCCATTTGAAAACGTTGCGAAAATAATAGCCGCTTCGGGGGTCAAACCTCTTTCCCGGCCTGCCGTTTCTCTATCTGTTCTGGAATCAGCGTTATCTGCCCCTCCAGGTCTTCTTGCCGTTTCCCAATTCCCGTGCGCCATCTGGACCTTAACAGGTGTACTTTTGGACTTGCTTCCCGTATGCTCCAGTTTCATGCAAATAGTCACGCCCTCGCGAAGATAATGACCGTTTCCCCGCAATTTTTGTAAGATTTCGACAGATAAACTGAAAGTCGGAAACGAACGTGCATTTAAATTTAAGTCTTCAATTTTCGTGTGCTTGCTCCTGGTAGGCGTAAGCACTTCAGAATCGGTTTACCCATGGCCATACGTTGCGAAAATAATGGCCCTTGGGAGTCAAACCCCTTTGCTTGTCTGTGCGGTTTACGTGTCCTCGAATGAGCGTTCCTTATCTTCTTCCTTCAGCTCTTCTTGTTGCCTTCCGATTCCAGTGTGTCGTCTGGACTTTAATAGGTGCCTTTTTGGATGTGCCTTCAGTGCGCTCAAGTTTCAATGCAAATAGTCACGCCCAGAAAAAAATAGCGACGGTTTCGCTGTCCGATTTCGTCGGAGCAACTAAAAGCCATAAACAAAAGTGCACATAAATTTAAGTATTCAATTTCCGTGCGTTCGCTACTTTTCAGCAAAATTTTCTTAGCTGCTGAGAAAGGCAGTAACCTGGCATCCACTTACCGTATCTTGTCCCAGTGCGTATTCAAATGGGTTTCTCGACAGCTCGCAGAAGTAGAGTGCACGGCGCACTCCAGAGTGTTGCTTATAGCGTTTATCTCTGTCTTTGTAAATTCGTATTAGATCTATGCCTTTTTCCAAAGTTCGTAATCAGGTAAAAATTGCCTTGAGGTAATTAGCAAAAGAATCGGTCATTATTTTCGCGTGGATCAATCTTTGTGCCGATTACCTGCCCAAGGCGGCCATAATTTTACTACACTGTTCTGCATATCTTTGCTTCGCGCACGCACAAATAATGACCGCTTCTTATTCCTGAGCAGAATCCTATTGATGCTAGGCTAGAATTGATACTGAAAGCAGGGTTGCAAAAGCCACTGTTTTGGCTACACGTATTCCACAGCTATTCAATTAGCCATCGCCGTGTTCTCCTGGTTGCCCCTCATCATATTTTCGGTTCCCGAAAAAATCGATATTATCGATCAATGGTTGTCTGATCGATACTACTCACTTGTAGTGAAGCCTATCTCTCTAGACAACATATTGTTGCATGACACACTTCAAACGGTTAGCAGGAGCAGGTGTGAAGGCCTACCTTCGAGCGGCAACTAAATTTGCGCGGATAGACGGAGAGATGGATGGACTTGATCTTTCATTTATTCAGCAAGTCGTTCTCGGCACTGATAGTTGTGATGACCTGATTTTGAGAGGAGATTAAATTTGCGCAGATGAACAAATTGACGGACAAACTGACGAAGTTGTAGAGACCTATCCTTGAGCGGTAGCTAAATATGAGCGGTTGTACAGACGGACACACTGACGGACCAGGTCTTTTTATATGCACTATCATATTCGCGCAGCCCTCTTTAAGTAGTCAATTCTGTCTAATGGTTACATGGTCTCCCTTTGGGCGGCGACTGAATTTGCGCGGACATACAGACTGACAGACTGACGGAGTAGATATTTCACAATTCAGAAACATGTACACATGATTTTTTCTTCAAACACTCAGCTGAGAGCAAAGAGTATTTAAAAACGCCTGTCATTGAGCGGCACGTAAATTTGCGCGGTCGGACGCTCGGACAGAGAGACGGATTAAATCTGTTATATTCTAAGTCAAATATGCGCGTGTTTTACTCTTCACACCGTCGACTCAACATATTCACGTGATTCCCTTTTCAAACAGTCAGGTCTAGCCAGTAAGTAGTAATAAAACTTGCCTTTGAGCGGCAGTTAAATTTGCGCGGACGAACGGACGAATGGACAGACTGGCGGAATCGGCTCTTCATATATTCAGCAACCTATACGCATGATTCCCTTTTTAAACAGTTGCTTTTGAGCGTTGAGATGAGCTTTTAGCGGCAATTAAATTTGCGCGGACGGATGTACGGGCAAACTCACGGATTAGCTTGTATATAGTGTCGCAATCGATTCTCAAGCTTTTCCAGGTGCTGATCAACGGTCAGATGCTGCCGATTCCCGACCTGAGCCGCTCGTTGTTCATCAAGCAGGTGGCCGTGCCCGGTCCGAACACCATCGAGTTCAACGTGAACCAATGCGTCTGCGTAAGTGGTGTCACTTCGTTGCCGCCGTCGCCTGAAGGGCCATCCGCAACAGTCTGTCCGTGTTTCAGTCGCACTCGTTCATCATGCAGTTGGTCGTGCGTCAGCCGTTGTCGAAAGTCACGCAGGACGTTTTCGGGCGCACCCAGGGCTGCACACCCGAGATCTGCAGGGATAAACGTGAGTCCCCTAGTCGTAGTCCGGCGATGACGTCGTCGTCGTCCTCCCCACTAACGCCACCTACACCCCAGCGAGCGCTGCGGCTGCGGTCGCGGCGATTGTTTTCGCTGAAGGCGTTCATAGATCAAGCGCCGACGGCGCTTACTGCCGCCGCCGCCGCCCCGGCCGACGCTGCAGCAGCAGCGGTCTAATTTGGTCACTCCCAAGTAGCCCGAGCCCGACTGACGTCATCTGCTTTGCTTATCACTGACGAGACGGCTCGTTCTCGCTCGCTCACCAGCTCACCTCGTGCTTTCAGTGCTGAAGCTCGCGCCACCGACCGGGCTGCGGGTGCCGTTGGTCTGTGAGTTGACGCATCGAAGGATGTCGATTCCGGCTCGATCCATGCGCTGTGCTCACGCCGCCTGCTTCGATCTCGAGCCGTTCATCGTGCAGCAGAACGAGAACTCGCTCTACGAGTGCCATATGTGCAGGTGAGTGCCCGTCTTGAATCTGGTTCTTAAGTAGGGATCACTTTACCCAGCCACTGGGGTAGGCTTGCTAAGTATAGAGCGCATCCAATTTGATTACGGGGCACTAGCTGCTTCATCATTTGGAGCTATCCCAATAAGGACTTCTAGGAGAACATGTCTTTATCTTCATCTTTCTGTTAATACAGTACCGCGCATGTCTTTTGGTCAATTCCCGAAAAAGCCGCTTTGGAGCGTTCCAAAGCGGCTTTTTAATATAACTTTCTTTAAAATCAAGCACTTGTGAAAAGAAACATATATTTGAGCTCAGCAGGCCAAGCTCTATCTTTTGACATATAAATCAATAGGGTTGAACAATGCATATAGGCCGGACATAATCAATCGAGTGGACGCGAGAGCCTGTAGAGTGACAGTTTGGGGAATTTTATTGAAATTCCCAGCCGCCCTACTCAGAAATTGCCTTAAGACTGTTCAGCTTGCCTTTGGAGTGCGCCATGAACAATGCATATAGAATCGAACCTATCAATCGAGTGAGCGCGCCCACTCGCAGAGTGAGGTCGAGTAAGCGCGAGAGCCTGTAGAGTGACCGTTTGGGAAGTTTTATCGAAATTCCCAGCCGTTCTACTTAGCAAATGTTTTAAGCCTGTCCAGCTTGCCTTTGGAGTGCGCCGTGAACAATGCATATAGAATCGAACCTATCAATCAAGTGGGCGCGAGAGCCTGTAGAGTGACCGTTTCGGGAGTTTTATCGGAAATTCCCAGCCGCCCTACCCAGAAATTGCCTTAGGACTGTAAACCTTGCCTTTGGAATGCGCCGTAAACAATGCATACAGAATCGAACCTATCAATCGAGTAGGCGCGACCACTCGCAAATTGCACGCGCGAGTGTGTTCAATGCGCAATAACTCTGTCGAGATCGAATCGTTCCGGCTGCGGCTTGTGGATTTCGTAGGCAGTAGAAATCTTTAGTAGTATGCGAAAGTGCAGCGTTATAGCTTTTAAAGAAGCGAAATTTTAGCGGCGCGAAAATGCAGGTTAGCCGTGTGGGACACGATTTTTTCCGACTTCAGTCGACCCCTGCAGGAAGACGCGGCGTGCTAACGGCATGCAAACGCGTATGCTAGCAGAACACTGAAGGCACTTTACGATGACATGCTCGCCACTCCTCAGCTGCCTGAACTGCCTTGCCCTCATCTGCCAGTTTAGAGCGGCGTAAGAAAGCGGTTAGAGTTTCTTGCGCTCTTACTCACCCAGATTTGAGCTTTCGAATCTCACAATAGTACCGTTATCTTCAGCTTGAAGAGCTCTATCGAACGGTAGTACTCTCGACCAATTTCGGAAAAATAGATTTTTCGACGATTTCCTGTCGAGGACGTGGGCGCCAGAGCCGAGCCTGCGCGGACGATGACGTCATAGAAAATAGATATCTTACTATTGGGCCATGCTAGGTACCATTCGGTCCAGCTTTTCATGCTGAATTGAATGGTGTTATTGGGAGTAGGAAAAACTGTAATCTGGGCGAGTAAGAGCGAGGAGAACATGGACCGTTGTTGTATTGCATTGCACGCGTGGCCGTGTTCTGAGCGCGATAACTCTGTCTCATGTGAACCTTTCCGGCTGCAGCTTGTAGGTTTTGTAGGCAGTAAAATGTTCTAATAGTGCGCTGAAACAAAGCGAAGTGGCTTAGGATTGGACTAAGTTACGGCGCCGCGAAAATGCAGGTGAGCCTTGTGTGACACAATTTCTTCCAATTTCAGTCGACCACTACGGGAAGATCCAGCGAGCAAACGGCCTACAAATGCATGGGCGAGCAGAACACTTGAGGTACTTTACGACGACATGCTCACAACTCCTCAGCTGCCTAAACCGCCTTAGCCCCAGCTGCCATTTCAGGGCGGTGAACTTACCGTTGAACTCTCCTGCGCTCTTACTCGCCCATATTTGAGTTTCCGACACTCGCAATAACACCGTTAGCTTCAGCACGGAAAGCTCTATCGAATGGTGCCATTCTCGTCCAATTCTGGAAAAAAGCGATTTTTTGACAATTTCTCATCGAGGACGTGGACCGAGCCTGCGCGGACGATGACGTCATGGAAAATCGATATTTTCGAAATTGGCCAAATTTTCTCGTTCAAAATCATCCAGTGGTTATTTTGTGCGCTGATTACGAATTCGACGTCCGTTTTTTGAAAAATTCGCCGATTTCGGTAAGTTTTGGATTTTCTTCTGGATAACTGAGGGTGGTCGTGTCAGGAACATCGATCACCCTCAGCCATCAGTATAGGTGTCTTCTGCTATAATCAGCCAAATGGACTTCTTCATCGTGTTAGACATTCCGAATAACCCCTGCCCTTAGATGAAGTTTGAGCAAAATTGGTGACCCTGACACGACCACCCTCAGTTATCCAGAAGAAAATCCAAAACTTACCGAAATCGGCGAATTTTCAAAAACGGACGTCGGTTTCGTAATCAGCGCACAAAATAACCACTAGATGATTTTGAACGAGAAATTCTGGCCAATTTCGAAAATATCGATTTTCGATGACTCATCGTCCGCGCAGGCTCGGCCCACGTCCTCGACGGAAAATTGTCAAAAAATCGCTTTTTCCAGAATTGGTCGAGAGTGACACCATTCGATAGAGCTTTTCGTGCTGAAGCTAACGGTGTTATTGCGAGTGTCGAAAACTCAAATATGGGCGAGTAAGGGCGCAGGAAACTTCAACGCTAAGTCCACCGCCCTGAAATGGCAGCTGGGGCTAAGGCGGTTTAGGCAGCTGAGGAGTGGTGAGCATGTCGTCGTAAAGTACCTCAAGCGTTCTGCTCGCCCATGCATTTGTAGGCCGTTTGCTCGCTGGATCTTCCCGTAGTGGTCGACTGAAATTGGAAGAAATTGTGTCACACAAGGCTAACCTGAACATTTGCAGCGCCGTAACTTAGTCCAATCATAAGCTACATTGCTCTGTTTCAGCGAACTATTCGAACATTTTACAGTCTACAAAACCCACGAGCTGCAGCCGGAAAGGTTCACACGGGACAGAGTTATCGCGCTCAGAACACGGCCACGCGTGCAATGCAATACAACAACGGTCCATGTTCTCCTCGCTCTTACTCGCCCAGATTACAGTTTTTCCGACTCCCAATAACACCATTCAATTCAGCATGAAAAGCTGGACCGAATGGTATCTAGCATGGCTCAATTCTAAGATATCGATGTTCTATGACGTCATCGCCCGCGCAGGCTCGGATCGCGCGCCCACGTCCTCGACAGGAATTCGTCGAAAAATCCATTTTTCCGAAATTGGTCGGGAGTACCACCGTTCGATAGAGCTCTTCGAGCTGAAGATAACGGTACTATTGTGAGATTCGAAAGCTCAAATCTGGGTGAGTAAGAGCGCAAGAAACTCTAACCGCTTTCTTACGCCGCTCTAAACTGGCAGATGAGGACAAGGCAGTTCAGGGAGCTGAGGAGTGGTGAACATGTCATCGTAAAGTGCCTTCAGTGTTCTGCTAGCATACGCGTTTGCATGCCGTTAGCACGCCGCGTCTTCCTGCAGGGGTCAACTGAAGTCGGAAAAAATCGTGTCCCACACGGCTAACCTGCATTTTCGCGCCGCTATAATTTCGCTAATTTCGCTTCTTCAAAAG